>SMLS01053584.1:0-15256 GCA_004785975.1 Popillia japonica
GTGGAGGTGTTATTATAAAGATCGTTGCTTGCTTAAGTTCTTTTGAAATTATAAAAATTTAAATTTTGTAGAAATAATGCCTCGCAGAAAACCAGTAAGTTCTGAAAAACATGCATCGGTTGTAACATAACACGGGGAAAATTATTCAGAGCGTGTAACTGCACAAAAATTGAAAATAGCCAAATGGACAATGCATGATGTGATTGAGGGGTATTAGCACACAGGCACCTATCAAGACCGTCAACGTCCGGGCCCATCTAGACAAACGTCAACAAAATTGAAGACAGGCACATTACATTAATTAATAGAAGAAATCGTCGCTTAACAGCACCTGAAATTATAGCAGAGTTCAACAGAGACCGGTTGCGAAAGGTATCCGTTAGTACTGTTCAGCCACGCTGAAGAGAGGCTAATTTACATGGGCGAATAGCCATGCGAAAACCTCTCTGAAGACGAGGTAATAAACAAAACGTTTACAACGGAAATCACATAAAAACTGGACAATGGAAGATTTTAAAAAGGGTTTATGGAGTGATGAATCCAAATTTGACATTTTCGCTAATGGATGACAAGTGTTTGTCAGAAGATCTGCAGACGAAAGAATGTTGCCCGAGTGTTTAATACCTACGGTGAAACATGGAGTTTTAGTTTGGGGGTGTTTTTCATATGCAGGAACTGGCAGTTTAGTGAAAACATAGAATAATGAAAAACGAGAAGACAGACGCATACTGGAACACAATGCGGTGCCGTCAGGATTGCGCTTAATTGGTCGTGGATTTCAATTTATGCACGAAACGACCCTAAGCACACCTCTAAGGTGTGCAAGGAATATTTAAAATTACAAGAAAATCATCGAAACTTAAACGTTATAATTTGAACCCATCAGTCCGCCAATATTAATCCCATGCAATCTTGTGCGATGAGCTTGACCGTAGGGTTCGAACTAAGGGCCCTACATCGAAAACTGAAATGTGGAATTGTTTACGCAGTGAGTGGAATAATATTCAGCCCAAAACACTAAAATCTGCAAATCTGATTGTAAGAATCCTAATAGTTAAAGCAGTTACATATTGCCGCAAAATGTGATTTTTTGATGAGCGCAAAGTTTAATTATTTTCAGTTCATAGGTAACGTTCACGTTTTAGTAAATTTATTCAGATATTGAAGCACACTATACTCTTATTATTTTTAACCAATAAATATTGTATATGTACAGTGTTTTGAGTATTTTATTGTACGTCGAATTTAAACCGAATGATCTGCCCAAACTTCCGAGACCAGTAGTGTACGTATATAATATGTAGATGTAAACTATTTTTTAGTTCTTTTAGTTTCAGTTTTTTTTTCGCTCTAGTTACATAACTATATTATAAAATTAAACATTATCTTTCTTCGATTAGCCCTTTAAGATATGTATCATTCATATTATGCCAGCCAAATCAAATCTAGTTTAAATTACCAAGTAAAGAGGAGTATAAAAAATGTTTGTCCGGCACTAAACATGTACGATGGATGAAAGTATTTTAAAACCATCTTAAATGAAGCAGCCGCAGAGGAGGATAACACCTGAAAATAGGTACCTGTTATTTTCTATTAATAAGATGTTGCATTAAACAATACTGATGGCTTCAAATATAATGAACACATTTTAGAGAAGCAAATAAATTTCGATTAATCGAAGTATTGGTGGCAGTTAATAATTGAATGAATTCTCATTTTTGTTAAAGAAAAATTATACAAGTAAATTCCGGGAACTCCAAACACCAAAACTTCCAGGTAATTCGGGAAACGCGTTTCGACGACGGATGGGTTGTCATTATCATACCGGGTGAGAATAAAAACTACAGACTAACGTTTAAATAACGTCCCTTCTATGTATTTACAAAACAACAATAAATTCACGCCTGAAGCTGACCCTAACCTTTAACACTGTTAAAAACGGTCAACCACTTCAGAGGATTTTAAACAAAACGCTAGTCACATTGACATGGCCCTCCAAATAAAGTAATTAAACAGTTTTAGCAATGTAAGTACAAAAATTAAATTAGTTCAAGCTGATATTTTATTTCTGAAACGTTGTAAAAAGCATAATGTTTGCCCTAAATGCATGAAAATAGAAGTTTCAAATAACTGCGAAAACAAGAAAAAATCCATTGAAATTTAAAAAAGCCTCATGATATGTGAAATAAAAACGACATTTACGTTAAACTGCTAACTGCATGTAATAATTAAAATTATACACTATATAATTTAACGATTTGGACACAAATATCATACAATAAACGAGACAGTAACCTCAAAGAAGTAATATCAGTGGCAACATATAGATATATGTATACATATTTCTATGTCTAAAACGTTTATATGAAGGTATACTTTTGCTGGATGTAGTTGTGCAGAATAAATCCACAGCCATTTTTATTAGGTCAATTTAAACTAAAACACTCTCGCAAATTAAGTCCATTCAAATTATTTTCACTCAATTTCAGTTTTATCATCAATATATTCTTTTACACTAATTTCTTTCCCAGCAGTTTTCAAAGTAAAAACAATAGGTATATTAGCTAGCACATGATTCCCATCGTATTCCAAGTGTTTTATCCAAGAGAGTAAAGAATTTTTGCTAGAACTTCCAGTAGCACACACAGCTAATATAACTCCATCTTCTTGCTCATATACACTTATTGATTTAACTGAACTAATCGCTTTTGGTGGAAAGTAATCAAATATAGGTATCTGTATTCTACTAACATCATCATGATCCGTTGTCTCATTTAATAATGGATTTGGATTTGCTCTCAATACAAAATAATTAACTAACTTATCTCTCAACCAAACTCTAAATGGTCCATCAACATAAATCGGTTCATCTTGTTTATGGATACGAAGTAAATTCTGTTGTACAGGACTTTGACCGCTTACAATCCAGGTATCTTCAATTATATCAGAAATATCGCTCGTGTGATATACAGTAACTTTTGATTGAGGATCTACACTACATATTCTAGCAATTGCAATTTGTGCCAATTCAAATATATCACACGGCGGGGGATTTGGTATTGGCCAAGGGGATAAATTTCTAAATTTCGGCATCCAATACATCATCCTCCTATATTTTCTCAAAGGATGACCTCGTTTACCAAATGTATTTAATATCATTAGTTCAATTTCAGAGTCGGGCATTACACCATTATCTTCCATCTGTTCCAAGACATCTATAATACATTGTTGCTGTTTTGGGTAATGCATGAATTCAGATTGGATGATATTTTGTGAAATGAACTTTCCCTTAGGCAGAACATCAATTAAAGCCTTATATACGTCTACATCTTTATGTACATTGTACGCTTCCATATGTTTTAATGCAGAATATATAAACTCAACATGTCCCCTTCTATGTACATCACGATTTACAAAAATCCTAATCACATCTAAATATGATTCTTTACTTCTGTCCCTTAAATCTGTAAAGTCATTGGTGACTGTTATTTGCTTTTTCTTCGTTTTATCTGAATTGTCATTCCATCTAGTCGGAGATAAATATAATTTTCTCACTGTAGTAAGAGAATGACTGAGTGCAGTCCTTATAAATGTGTACTTACAATACTTCATTATAAATTATTCTCATTATAAATAATTATTACTTACATTTACAGTTATGTTAGGTCATTTTGTTAATTCAAATTAAAAATAAATGGATATGTGTATCATGGGTTTAACCACAAACGTCACATTCAAAGTAATAATTGATCAACCAAGATGTGATCAAGGCAAGAGCTGCTTTGGTTCGTACATATGTTGACTAATCAACAAATTAGGATTCGGTATATGCGTGTTCGATTGTACCTTTCCAATCTTGTTTACATTAAACATGAGTATAAATCCGTTGCAATCCCTCCACCCCTCTGACTCCTTTGTATGTTTACAATGGTTTACAATCATAAAAACATAACCTCTTAACCTAGTCGTAATTATTGTAACCTGTTATTAGGGTTCGGATAATTATGCGTCGTTTATTAGATTGAAACAAAATAGTGTTTAATGGTTATATTGATCTATTTACAACAAATTTACAGATTCTTATTTTACATTTCACTACAACATGATGTAATAAATTGTCAAATGTAAATTTAGGTCTATTATCATCTAAAATATTTTTAAATACTGAAAAACTTCGTTCCACGTCTACGTAGTTTTGTATCTTGCTTTTCTTCTTCGGGGTATCTACATCGCTCATTGAACTGTCTGTGTCACTGGATGAGCTTGAGGATGATAAATCATCACAAATCATCAAATGATTTTAAAGCCATTGCCGAACGAATTGCAAATAAAATGTGAATCTGCACTGAATTCTTAAGGGGGAACTATCAGGTTGAATATGAGGTTAAAATTATTTGAATTTTCAAAGCTAATAAAAACGCAAATTAGTGGTTCAATCAAAATAAAATTCATGTTACGTGTTTGGCATATAATATGGAGTGTGAACACGTATTTTATATGATAATTAGATGTTTATAACATTTGTTGTATTTCGCGCCATACAATTTTGTTACTTTGAGAATCGTTTATTTGAAATTGAAGGAATAAATGGCATTTATATTAGGGTCTTCACATCGGGAAAACCAGTAAAAACCTTCATCTCAAAGCGTTTAGTCAAATAACGTGTAATAACATAAATTATTAGATTTAAAGATTACGTTCCTATTACTTAATGTGTTAGAAAAGGATAACTACTGTTCAACAAGTTCAGCAGTTCTTGAAGAGATGGCGCTCCAACATTTGTACATTTACAACATGCCTAATTGAATGGCGGCAACTTTAAATTTTAATATAAAGTAGAAATGTAACACCCCGAATAGCTTTGATCTCACTCCCACCTATACCTAGAGATAAGCCTATGCCGTTTTAGTACATTCATACATAACACTAGATATAGTGACCAGTCTTTTAATTACTTTTTAAGATCGTGTCCAACAATGCAAAAGCAAATATGTATTGTACTTATTGTCTTTAGTTTCTGGACGATACAAATGACAAACAAGCCATTTGAAATATTTATATAGAGAAAACGAGGGCTGCAATAAAAGAAAATTACAAGACGGCCACGCATTGTATATTTATTAATACACAAAAGATTTATATATAAATGAATGAATACATGCAAATACCATTTATAAAGAGATATACAGCGTCTTCATTTGAAACAGAAAAAATTGTTTCAGTGATGAATGTGCTTTTTATTTGCATGGATTTGTAAATAAACATTACTCAGAAATTGGAGTAACTCAAATCCTCATTTGCTTGTGGATATGAACACCCTGTGTGGATGTTGCTCTACCAATATGCCTTTTATAACATTCAAAAATTGTCGCATCCCTTTATTAAACATCATTACGCATTTTCTCTGGACACGCTATATATATATTATACATATATGTATATACCATACCATGTCATCGTTATTGTTGTTATTTGTAAGTATGTGTTCTTGTTATTTTGATATAAATCTTTAGTTGTTTGTTCATAAATACATATATAATATGTATGTCGGCATATTGTAATTTTCACACATGAAATACATACCGACACCATAAACATAATAATCTTTTATACTAATGCCACTCTTCCACTATTTTCAAATATCGCGCCAAATTTAAATTAAAATATAATTGTCTCATCCCGAAATAGACGCTTATATCGTCGTTTACCTTTTCAGTGGGATGATACGATCAAGGTTACGTTACATATTTTGTGTCTCTTTCTCATATCTTTCTCTTTGTTGCACCCGTTGTAATGTTGTAAAACTTCGTCCAGCTAATAATATTATGCATGCATAGAAAATAGTACAAGTGGCGCCGCGTTGTGGCGATTTATGGCGAATGCAACTAGATAGTTCCCCGCACGTTCCCCGTTAAAAGACGACGAGTTCGAAATAATTATTCATGCCTTAGCATCCCCCAAGCTAAGGCATGAATTATTATTATTATTATCTTTTTTAGTTTTAGTTTTTAAATTTGTAAATAATTGTCTGTTATTGTTTGGTGTAAATGTAATGTTTATATCTGATTTTTTAAATTCGTATTTAATTTTGTCACTTACGTCGTTGATGTTTGTGTGATATATATTACTATTTTGTTTAGTGCCTGTGTTGTATATTTTATGTATTCGTTCTTTTATTAGTTTCTCGTAAATTTCTTTTGGATAACTATTTTTGTCTAGAATTGATCTAACTTTGCTTAAATTCTCTTTCCTAAAATCAGGATGTGCTAAATTTAATAGTCTGGCCAACTAAACTATTAATTACGCTTTCTTTCAATTTACCGAAGTATTTGAATTGTAGTTTAGGTGTCTGTTGTACTAGCGTCTTTTATGTACCATGCTTTTAAGGAATGATAGCTACAACGATTTAGAAACAAAAACATATAATACACATTGGGTCTATCTGTAAGCGTAAACGAGAAAAAAAATTATTTCTAAAAAACCTTATTTGGTCAAACTGTACAAGAAAACTCATCCATATTGCTTCTTAAATAACCAAAAAACCACATAAAAAATTTAGGGTTGAAAATAACTGAAAACAACGATGAAAACGAATTATTTCATACTTTGAAATTGAAAGCGTGGTGTCATTTCTCTTCCATCACACTGTACTCGTATTCAATAGAATGGCAGATGTAAGCCAAACATCATCTGTTTATACGACCTTGAACTTGTATCGTACGAAGTCAATGGCCATACGTTTTAAAATAAACGTACCTTTGCGTTTTTTTTTAATAATGTTATGACAATAAAATCGATGTTATGTTGAAGTTGAAGTATTTAATAGCAGCCTCCGATCGGTAAATGAAAATCTAAGTTGAGGGAAAGTCGCATTGAATGAAAAAAATGTAATTACTGCAATTATGTTATGGCGCTTTAAGCTCTTTCGTAAAGGGTACTACAAAATTGAGTTCTTTTCTTTTATTTGTGATAAATTGGTGGTCCTAAAAAGGACTTTTTTGAGAGACAGGAGAAAATGTATTACAGGAAAGGCTCGATGTGTTGCAACACACGCCTGTAGTCGTCGGGTAAATCTTGCACGGATCAGCTGTCGGTGTACAGTATGCATCGAAGTTTGTGACATGAGAAATAATTTTTTTTCTCGTTTACGCTTACAGATAGACCCGAGGTGTATTATGTATATGTTTTTGGTTCTAAATCGTTGTAGCTGTCATCCCTTAAAAGCATGCTTTGTATTTCGCGGACACCCTGTATAGGAATTAAATGCTATAACACTTTTTTATTATACCTGCATCATAATGTTGGTATCTCGAACGCATTTGCGTGCGAAGTGCGAAATCGTATATTATCGTAGATGTCCGTCGAAATGTCGAAATGTTGTGCAGAGGCAGCTGCAGAGGTTATGTATGGGTTATGTATATCATATACGAAGCGGTAAATGCAGGACGGCTCGACAGCCGTATATACAGGGTTGCCCACTTGGCCTTCGTTCGTAAACAGTACGTTTACTATTGATTTTAACGGAAAATGTTAAGATGCATTTTTATTCGAATGTTTGCCGTTTACAATGTAAAAATATTTCGAGTTCCCTGAGGGGCTCGATTTCGTCTGTACAGGACCGGACTCAGTTTTTTTAAATGGAACACGCTATATATTTTTATAGTTTTGATATGTATATCGAATTTTAAGTCAATGTTGTTAAGACTTTTATTTGCAAAAGTCAACTCGTTTAGGAGAAAAAACAAGTTTTTTGAAAATTCCCACCGAAATTACAGTTCATTCAAAAGATCGTATCTATTCAATCGTTGACTAAATATTGACCAAATTCGAGATTATCATAACCTAGAAAGTGGTATAATTTTTGTTATGTTGATCTTTAACGAAACTTTTTGTAAAAGGACTTTATTGATATTCCTTTGGCAACCACAGAAAAAGGGAAAAAAATGATTTTTTTTAAATGGAACCACCTGTATATTTTATCAGGAATGAATTCCTTTAAAAATTTACTACGATTTTTGTTAAACATGTCGTATACCCCAAGGCAATAGTTTCTAAGATAATTACCATTAATAACATGTTGCTCAGAAATTTTGCTGGTCTTTTAAATTAGAGTTAAAATCAATAACAAATACACACTATTTATAACAAATATTTAATTATTATTATAAAAGTATTGTAATAGTCACATAAAAAAGAAATGATGCAAACTACAAAATGCTTAAAATCAATTTAAAATAGCTTCAAAAACCCCGCCATTATTTTCTATACACAGCCTTACACGATTTGTAAAACTTTCGTTAACATTTTGTAACATTGCGGGGCTTATTGACCTGAAAGCTTCACGTATTCTTTCATATCGTCGGAAGTTGTAGGCGGTTCTTGGTATAAGCGCTCCTTGACATATCCCCACAGAAAGAAGTCAATTTTCGTAATATCGGGTGACCGGGGTGGCCAGTTCACAGCTCTTCTTCTGCCAATCCATCTCTCGGGATATGTATTGTTCAGAGAGGTTCTTACTACCATACCGTAATGGCCAGGAGCGCCGTCGTGCTGGAACCACATGAATTGACGCACTCTCAATTGGATATCTTCTAGTAAAATAGGCAATTCTTGCCGCAAAAAATGTAAATAAGTTTGGCAATTTAAGTGTCCATCGAAAAAAAGGACCCCACGACGTATTGACCAAGAATTTCATCCCACGTATTTAGCGACCACCAATGCTGACGGTGAATCTCTTGATAGATGTGGGTTTATATCGGAATAATGGTGGTAATTGTGCCTTGTGTGTTCATAAACCCGTCATTATGGAACGTTGATTCGCCGTAAATAAAACAAAATTAAAAAGTCTCTGTCTAATTTTGCATTGGCCCAACGACTAAAATCTGAACGACCTAGAAGATCATCTCCAATATGTTTGTGGTGCTTTTGAAACCGATATGGGTGACATTTTTCGTTTTTAATAGTACGCCAAACTGATGTCCTGCTAACTTCTGCAATGTTCTCAATTTGCTTAGCCTTTTTCTTGTGTCTTCAACTAAGGCTGCCATTATTATTGCTTTATTGTTCTCACTTAGAACTAATTTGTCACGTCTAGGTTTCGAACATGCCACATTTCCGCTAGATGACACGAATCTTTCAAAAAGATTCTCAAATGCCGATACCTCTGAATGGCGTCGATCGGGATACTTCTCTTTGTAGACACGCGTAGCCAACAACGGATTCCTTAGGCATTCACCAAGAATGAAAACCATATCGACTAATTCATTATTTGGAAAACGTGACATTTTCGGTTATATTTTGGGCTCTTTGTGCAAATCGGACAGCATAATTTGTCATATAAATTATAATTAAACTGACATATGTATAATATGTTGTTTTCGCATAGCAACTATTATTTTCACGGCACCTATGATTCAAAAGAACAACGAACTTTCTGAGTAACATGTTATTAATGGTAATTATCTTAGAAACTATTGCCTTTGGATATAGGACATGTTTAACAAAAATCATAGTAAATTTTTAAAGGAATTCATTCCTGATAAAATATACAGGTGGTTCCATTTAAAAAAAATCATTTTTTCCACTTTTTCTGTGGTTGCCAAAGAAATATCAATAAAGTCCTTTTACAAAAAGTTTCGTTAAAAATCAACATACCAAAGATTATACCACTTTTTAGGCTATGATAATCTCGAATTTGGTCAATATTTAGTCAACGATTGAATAGATACGATAGATTTGATTGATTAGATTGATAGATTTTTTGAATGAACAGTAATTTCGGTGGGAATTTTTAAAAAACTTGTTTTTTCTCCTAAACGAGTTGACTTTTGCAGATAAAAATCTTAACAACATTGACTTAAAATTCGATATACATATCAAAACTATAAAAATATATAGGATGTTCCATTTAAAAAAACTGAGTCCGGTCCTGTACAGACGAAATCGAGCTCCTCAGGGAACTCGAAATATTTTTACATTGTAAACGCCAAACGTTTGAATAAAAATGTATTTTAACATTTTCTGATAAAATCAATACTAACCGTACTGTTTAAGAACGAAGGCCAAGTGGGCAACCCTGTATATAATTAGCGTATATTATCGCAGATGTCCGTCGAAATGTTGTGCAGAGATTATGTATATAATGCACAAATGCATCCAACATCATTGCACTTGAATGGCACGAATAAAACAAAACAAAATATTTAAAAAGAAAATATGGGCATTACATGTGTATGTACAATATATTGCAAGAAACCATTTTCTGAACAGAAAAATCTTTATGCACAATTAAGAAACATACATAAATTAAAACCCAATGTTAACATACTTAAAAGTAAAAATCCAATAATATGCCCTTTAATGTGATGTTATATTTAGATCCCATGATGAATTAATAAGTCATGCTAGTAAAAAGCATGAGATTAATACCAAACGACAAGATGAACAATTTTCTAATATTAACAAATACAAATTATATTGATCAAATAAAACTATCGTTTTGAAATTGTTTTTAAGGATGTTCTTAATTTTTTTTTAGATTTCCTTTGAAAAAGAAAAAGAGAAAAAATGTTCATATAGGTATAAAATTAACTGGCGCTAAATCATCAAAATCTCGTCAAAGACATTATTATATCTGCAATGGAGAGCATTTAAATAAAAAATATGTATATGCATTCTACAGAGCAAAAATTACAAAGATTTCAAACATTAAATTAATTGTACAAGATGAAACATATTTTGCTACTCTTTTAACACCACATATAGAATTATTAATAATTTTATTCTATATTCGAAAGAAATGTACAACAAAAAGTTAAACGAGAAACTTGTCTACAACAATGTATGTTTATGCAATTGAAATTAGATATGTATTTGACATTGCCTTTTTAGTTACAGTATTTGTTTTGTATATTTCTAATTTATGCTGCATACTTTTTATGTAACTGCAACGGTAATACGATAAAAAAATGCGGTATAAGATTTATTTTAAAAGCCATCACATTTAGCAAAATTAAAAATTTGAATTATGGCGCTAGTATATATTCGGAATTTCTCCGAATAAATACGATCATATCCAACAGCCGTCCTGTGTTTACCCGTTTACCCCTTCGTATTAAAATGGGTGTTTTAAAGTCGCCTAGGCAACAAGTTTACATATAATATGACAGTAATGACAGTAAACAGACATTTATTGCTTCTTTTCCAAATCTTATTATCTAGATAGTTTTTCCACTTTCTTAGGCCAATTATAACACTCCAATTCGAACAAAGATCAAATTTATTCCAAAACCGTTACGTAGGGCAAACTAGACTGTATTTAAAAAAACGACTGTATAATCATCAATACACTGTAACACATAACATAACCGCGGAAACTGCTTTGTCTAAGCATTCTAAAGAATTACGACATAACTTTGATTTTGAAAATGTTAGGATTTAAAAAAAAGAAAATAGTTATAAAAAAAGATTAATATATGAAATGATATACATTAAAAAAGAAAATAACGCGGTCAATTTTAAAACAGATATAGAAAATTTAAGTATTATTTATAATAATTTAATCACCTAATCACGCCTGAATTTTATAAAACTAAGCTCTTGACTAGATTTGTTTGCCATATTTTTCCCTAGTCCTTGCACAGAATTGTTAGACCTTGACAAAAAATACATTGATATAAGGAGCATTTATTATTATGATTATAAATTTACATTTCAAAATACCTACATATCTTAAATTGTCCACTATATTGTAAACATAATTCTTGTATATATCACTGAATTTCTTTGTCTGTAGATAATTTTGTTGATAGGCATGGCTAGTTATTTATTTATAATTTGACACGAAATAAATGTCAATTTTAGTCCACTGACGAAGTTGTAACGAAAACCAGATTCTATACATATATTGTGAAGGTTTTGGAATAAATTTGATCTTTGTTCGAATTGGAGTGTTATAATTGACCTAAGAAAGTGGAAAAACTATCTGGATAATAAGATAAGTTAAAAAAGGTCATAAAAATACATATATGTACTTCTTTTCCAAATAAACGTACAATTATTATTGTTGAAAATTCTAACTCCAGAATAATTTCTCATATTCTTTATAATATGCAATTTTTGATTTTTGTGGAATTAATTTCAATTCGGCTTGCTCGGCTAACCGTGCAACTTCCGAAGAAATCTCTCCACTCATATTGTCCATTCTATATTCAAAAAGTTTGACAAATGTCATAGCATAGCAATCACATAGCACATTATAGTCGTATCTGGTCGTATCACTGAAGTCACAGTTAACTTTTGTGGTAGCAGATATTCACAGAACAGTTGTGTGGGCAGTGTGGGGTTGAAATTCATATGCCGCAAGCGTACACTGAAACGCAACTATTCGTACACGTCTTCAGATAATCGATTAAATTTTCATAACAAAATGGGTGTTCCGCATTATTCATCAACCTTATTCATATAGTACTTCAGTAAACAATAATTACTATTATTTATTTATAAACACAACAAATAGGTTTAATTGTACACAAGTATGATTTGGAAGAGGTAACATTACAAGGTATTTACTGTATATCAATGATGGCTTTCTCAAATACCTCAATTTTGAAGACACCGACGATTTTAGAACAGTTATTGGAAGAAATAAACTTTCAGCGAACCAAGGAGATGAGACAACTGATGAAGGATGGTAGGCTGTAAATTTTGTAATTTATAAACATTTGAAGCTACATTAATGACTTTTAGATTCTGGGTTTGTCGTTCTTCAAGGCACAACATATTGGACAGATTTATTTGTAAGACATTTCCTATTCCAAAATGAAACTACAATTGATTGTGATGATTTATTATTCTTTGTTCGTAAAAAACATGTCAAAGGTTCACCTAGATATTTACCAAAATTTGAGGTATCTCATAATAAGTATGATTTTACTTGTATGCCAATATTTGTAATTTTGTAGACTGAAGTGGATGTGTTTCGTAAAGATAGTCGTAAACTTCCTATTGGTGATCCAGACATTGACTGGGAAGAAACAGTTTACCTTAATCTAATAATTCATCAGTTTGAATATACATTAACTCTTGCAATTTGTACAAGAACAAGTCCAAAGGAGCTTCAAGTTTTGAAAAGACACTCCCAGAAAGTTTATGCTTCACCAAGCCGAAGACGAATGGATACTAAAGGCGAAGTAGAAGAAATTACTTATCCACATATTTGTTTTATGGTCGACAATTTTGATGAAGTATTTCATGATATTTTAGTTAGGGATGGTGAAATGGTTTGTGTGGAACTAGTGGCAGCTGATCGAGAAGGAACTATCCAAGGAGTCATATTCTTAGGATCCATAAGATATGATGCTCTCAAAAAAGTATATGATGCAAGGGTAAGTTAATAGTAATCTATACTACTATGTTATTAAGCTGACAATATCAAATTTTGTATAACATTATACCAGCATACATCAGTCAGTCTAACAACATTTTCCACTTAGTACAGACTATCTTGCTCACTGCAAGTATTCTACTGATAAATTTCATTTATATTTATTTTTGTACAGCTTCTTCCATTAATAACTAAATAAAAATAGTATGAGTATTGCACTGGGATAGTAGTCTCCGTCAAGACCAGTTCAGTACACATATGGCAAATTGAATCACTGTCTAAAACATAGTGTTATTAGGACAGAATTTCGTTAAGATTTAGCTGAGTTCAAAAAGTTCACTGATAGACTGAGGTAGTTCAGCCAAGTATAATTCAAAGACAATTGATATTTATGCTGATATACCACGATTATTATGAGATAGTAAATAAGTTGTACGACTCTCCATATATACTTATAACGACTTCACTTTTCGAGAATTATTCCGTCATTATCTAAGTTTAAAAAACTTCTAATGAGTTAATAAGGTTAAAGGGTTAGGAGGAAATAAACCGTCTTAAGTAGAAAAATTATGTTTCCTTTAATATAATAACCTACAGTTTACAATTAAAATTTATTATTAAGGAATAAGGAATTCTAATTTATACTAACACATCTGCACAAAAAAAAATAAAGCGAATCACGTTTTAACAAGTCATGAAACTGAATATTGAGTTGAGTTGTTATATAGAGGAACGGCTTCCTATCATATATAGCTAGCTGTTTTGGAATATCGTATAATTCACTTTACAAAACTTTAAAAGTATTCAAATGTAAGCTGTACAAGATATCAAACCATCAAGTAAAACAAACACCATTTTGCGAAATAGGGTTTAACATACTAATTGAAAAAGCCATCGTTATCATAAATGTTGAATTGAACTCCTAGCACTGCCAATTTGTGCACTACATTTATGCTTTGAAAAATACAAGATTTCTTTTCCATTAATTGATTCCGTATTGGTCCCACATGAATCCTAATGTTCAAAACATGACTTGAACACACTATGCTAAAAAAAACAGCGTCTGGATTAGAATAATAAGTGATAGAGTACGTATTCCATCAATCCTATCTGAATTTGGATGCACCTCGGTTTCGATTAGATGGGGCGCCCCAGATAATTGTAATGTCAGTAGGAATTTTTTGAATAATATAGTTCAAAGACGGAGGATTGCCACTTTGTTCCCATCCCATGGTGCCCAACGCAAGCAGATTTATCTTTATATGATTACCTAAAAAATTAAATTTATTATTTTTGGAGATTAATGTCGCAGCAATGACTAATATTAGCAACGGCATACACCGCTAAGCTCAGTTTAACGTTCAAACTGTGATTTGAGATCGGAACAACACTGCTCAAGTGTTGTTCCGACCTCAAATCACAGTTGACCAGAATCCCAAGAAATTTACAAGAATTCTGAGGTGTCGACTTACCATTACATGTAATATAGGGGCTAACAGGATTGCGAAAACGCCCAGCTTTAAAATATACCACCTCCGTCTTATCCGCGTTCAAGATTAGTCGCTGGTCCGCGCACCAAATCATCATCTCTTTAATTGTATCGTTAGCGGTATTTACAATTTGTTCTAGTGGTCCCACTATATTACATACATACATCGGCATACTGCGACAGAAAACTGCTAAGGCTCAAAAAAAGGTCATTAACGGGTACGTAAAATAAAATTGGGCCCAGAATTGAGCCTTGCGGTACACCATGTGTCACACAGCTAACACTTAGAGTAAAAAGACCGTTCAGTACAATTCTCAACGGTCGCAATGCACACAACCGATATTCGATCCGACAAAAATGATCTAAGCATATCTTGTGCATTG
>SMLS01053586.1:0-10485 GCA_004785975.1 Popillia japonica
ATCATCTCTTATCTAAATTAATGCTAATTAATTGATGCCAATAGTGGTAATGAATTTTTCAAATGATTCTTTGTGGAATGCGGTGGAGGAGTTTTTTCAAGACATTCCAAAGAATTTTGTGCCTCTCATTTCATCAGTTACGAGGAGAAGGATCAGAAAAATCCAAAATTTTAATGACTTCGATTAGAACTAACTTATTTACAACTTTTAAAAACCCAAGAGGAAAAAAAACTGTCACCACTTTAAGTATAATATCAATAACTAAACAAATTTAACTAACCATAAACATATGCTAGTCGCGAGCGCATATCTTCATTTTTTAATTGTTCGCGTACGACTATGTGTATTTGTTTTTACGGGAAACAATTGAGTGTGCACGTGTCGTTGACCATATGGCCGTCGTTATTGCTTGTTCTGTCTCTTTCTTAATTCTTCCTTAATATTGAATATTGAACAATACTCCTCAGGCATAACCATTGCGTCTAGGTAGATGTTATATGTACACGACGACGTTTACACGTTTCTAAACGTGTGATAGTTGAGAATACTGCCAATGTTGTGTGTTGGTCACGCGAGCAATGAAACGGAATAGAAAAGGATAGATGTCGAAGGTTCGTACAGCTTGATGCGTTTAAGAGTTAAGTCGCGTATAGAAATCAAAGCGGGAATACTTTTTGAATGTTTAATTCGATTTGAATGAGCATACGACACGAATGAGTTCTTCTCGCTTCGATAGGCATGGATAGTTTAGTAATTTAATCAATTTTTAAAATCTATCGTTTTGTTTCTTTGCCTTTATCTCTTTCTAGAAAAAAAATATATTACTTTTCTATTAATTCTACATAAATTGATGCCAAATAACGTTTATGCAAACCATCGCAGTGGAAAATGTGCTCTATATGCTTAAAAAAGCATGTATGATCAACGTTGTAGTGGAGTAGTACTCAAACTTATTTTGCCTATTATGTACAATTATCATATTGCAGCATAATCTTCTGAAAGAAAGTTCTGAGATGATATACATACACCTTCAACCTTTAAGACTGAGCTTGCCCAGCCCAAACCGGTGGCAAGGGTATTATGGTGTGGGCAATGTTTTGTTTTTATGTGAACATCGTACAAACCAACTCATTCAAGGCACTAATATTTCCGGAAAGGAATGATGTTTACCAACAGGATAATGTCCTATATCATAAGGGTAGAGTTGCCATGGAGTGGTTCAAGGAACATTCTGGCATTAATCCCATACAGCATTTATGGTCTCACTTGCAAAACCAAATTTGTACTGGCACGTTACCTCCTCGCAATGTGAGAGAATTGCAGCACCAGTTGGTGAGTACTTGGTACCAGATACCTCAGACTACCTATCAGTATCTCGTGAAGTTAATGGAACGACAGATGTTGGCAGTTTTGAGGGCTAAAGGGTGTGCTATTAACAGGTGGTCATCATCTAATTTATCTAATTTTTTTCTTTCGTATTTTCAAACTGTTCTCTGAAGTGGACTTCTATTACTTCTCCTGCAGCTCCTTAATTTTACAATTTCACTGACGACTGCACACGTGTTCTAGCTGTGCCTTGCAAACAAAATTCTTTCATGTATATGCAGAAAATCTAGAGATTCTTTTCCTAGTTTTGGTAATGACGTTCATGTCGTCTGTGTAGGCTGCCTATTGTGTGGTTTTCTTGTTCAGAATATTACATCTTTCCATTTCCATCTATTCTACAATATACTCCTATATCAGCTTAAACAACGCTGGTACAAGTTGCTTAAGTCCTTAAGGTATCCTTAACACAACAGTTAAGGATATTTTGTAAGCAACTTTAGATTAGAAGCCCTAAGTTTCCATACAGTAAGAGTAGTTCGAATTTCGTTTGCAGCAAAACAATTTACTTCTTCTAACTATGTACATATGTATTGAATTCTTTTACTAACAGGTGACAAACAACCAGGAAATTTTGCTGTATGATATTTAATTTATTTATATTTTATATTTATATATTATTTTATATTTAATTTATTTATTTATTAATTAATTATGAGAAAATCGGTTCTATTCTGCTAGAAAAGCTATAGCTCCAACAAATTTTCGTGGATCTTTTTCAAGTGTTCGCAAAAGAATTAAATAGTTACAGCAAGCAAGATGCTTTGCTGCAAACAGCAACAATATATTCCATATTCCATATTGCAAGTTTGACAGCTGTCAGAAGTTAGTGCTTTTATAATCTGACATCTGTCAGAATACTGTCCGATTTTACAATTTTACTGTTCTCAAATTTCTATTACAATAATATAGGTTCCATTTTTTGGCTGCTGGCTATTATACAATCCTTCAGGTCCTCCACATACACACACACATACATATATGCGTGTAAACCCGATCAACTAACACGTTCTGCAGGCCAAATTACACGGTTGGCTCGATTTTCTACCGATGTTTTGAGGCGAGGTACATGCCTACATATATATAACACGAGAAACACGCTACCCCATAATTAAGAAGCGTCGTTTTGTTCTAACCGCCCGTCTATCATTTCGTAAGAGCCTACATACCTGGAGCCTGTTATTTTTTCCCCACTATATAGGTACAATATTTAAATTAAATTTTGGTATTGGCTGTATATACTTACATACATACATACATAGAGAGAAGTTTCAATATTATACAAAGTACACATCTTCATTGTCCACATAACACATTCAACGTTGTATTTTATATAGTCGTTGTTAAAAAAAATATTCTTGGAATGAAGTGCTAACAACATACACACACCAATCTTGCCATCTTGCTATTTTTTTTTGTCATCCACAGTCGTGCGGGTTTCGTTACTAACCTATCGTTGAAATCACTTTTCTCCGTTTATCTCCGCATCCAGTCAATATTACCGTTTGGGTATATTCCGCGTATATACAAAGGAGGCGTCTCTTTCTCTCGCTTAGTCGGTCGTACTTTCTCCGTCTTCCACTTTTTTCTTCCTTGTGTCAACATCTCTTAGCACCTTGCCAATGTTATGTTTCAAAATAATCGATCGCTAATATTGGACAATGGAATTTCCTACGCTTATTTACAATGTAGATATACATACAAGATGTTGTGTGTTTTTAGAACGTACAGTCGTGGATAAAAAATTGTTGTCGTTTATGTACTTGCACGTATTCTTCGTTAGCGTTTGTTGAAATTGTAATTAATATTATGGTACCTACCTACTTATAAGTAATACGAGAAGATTACGTGCCTGGGTCGCTGAAAAGTATTCACTACCAAGCGCAACCTAACTTGCGATAATTTTCTGTCAGCGCAGCAAACAGTCTTAAGACGTGCTGTTGTACATACTTCATATAAAATTAAACATAAATAAACTTAACTACATTAAATAAAATATTCAAGGTCGTCTAATAATGATAAATGATAATGATCATCTGACATCCAGAAAAATTTTTCGGTTATAACCTGAAGCTTGAGGTATGCAGCATCGGTAATTAACGTGATAGTGCTGTTTCTAGTTGATGAGCTAGATGAGTTAGGTCTGACGGCTCAGCATGTTAACAGGTGACCTCACGTGGCGTTTTTAGTTAACCTGATGCTCGGAATAAAAGTGATTTACCGCAGAAGTCGTTGAGGTAGTGCTGTAGTAAAAATTTATATATAAAAAAAAATAATCCACGCTTTTGAAGCAACTTTTCAAATTTAAAATCCAAACATAATGCCTTTTCCAGCTCGAATATTTTACAAAGTAATGAAATTCCAAAACCAAAACCATAAGAATTTTATGTAGTTTGAGCCAATTAATCGATTAAGTAATGGCCAAATAAATTATTTGTGCGATTCTATTTAGTATTATCTTACTGTTTTGTTAGATATAACAGCAAAATTTGACACTTGACATTATCTGACATCGTATCGTCAACGTATTTCTGAAGACTACCATACTGCGTTATTTATTTTTAAATTCAACAATTACTGCATTGAAACCTGTTGGTAGAACCAGTGTTTTCTTTTAAAATGTAAAATTGTTTCTCTATTAGACACAAGTTTTTGTATTCCTTACAAATTTTGGAGATTTTTTTTACCAACACCTTAATTCACAAACTTTTTTCTGTGATAGATTTATTGTCACAAATTTTTTTAGACACATGTTTTGCGTCACAAATTTTAGGAGAGATTTTTTTTTATCGATACAGTTTTAATTCACAAACCATTCTCTAACAAATTTGTTGTGCCAGAAATTTGCAATATTTCTTTTTATGCACACACATTTGTCACAAATTCGCGAATATCTTTCACACAAGCACAAACTATTGTATCACAATTTTAAGAGAAAAGATTTTTCAATTTCAATTTTTCTGTCATACAATTTTAATTCACAATTTCTTTTTTGTGGCTATGTAACAATTTTTTAATAATTTTTTTTTAGACTTTATGTCATCAATTCCAAAGAAAAGATTTTTCAGATTTTCTTTAAGAAGTTTTAATGTCACAAACTTTAAAAAAAATGTTAGACTTGTATGTATGTAACACATTTTTAATTTTTTTTTTAGGCTTTGTGACACAAATTTCAGATAAAATATTTTTCAATCGACATTTTTTCTCTCACACATTATTGATTCACAAATTATTCCATGACAATTTGCTGTTGCAAACTTAAAAAAAAAAATAGGCTTTATGTAACACATTTTTAATATTGTTTTTTAGACTTTGTCTCACAAATTTCAGATAAAAGATTTTTTAAATCGCCATTTTTTCGGCCATACATTATTCATTCACAAATTTTTCCATTACAAATTGTTGTCGCAAACTTAAAAAAAAATTTAGACTTTATGTAACACATTTTTAATATCTTTTTTTTAGACTTTGTTACACAAATTTCAGATAAAAGATATTTTAATTGACATTTTTCTCTCACACATTAATGATCCACAAATTCTTCCATGACAATTTATTGTTGTAAACTTAAAAAAAGATTTAGACTTTATGTAACACATTTTTCATATTTTTTTTAGACTTTGTGTCACAAATTTCAGATAAAACCATAAACGATTTTTCAATCGACATTTTTTCTCTCACAAAATTTTTTTAGATTTCTGTAACACATTTTGAATAATTTCTTTTTAGGTTTTGTGTCACCAATTGTGACAAATTTGTGTCCAAATTTTTCCTGACAATAAAAAATCGTCTAACTGTCTAAATGCTGCATGTAAAATTGCAAGAACAATTATCTCGTTAAAAAAATAGATTTACTTTTTGTTAGTAACACATATAATTGTCAAAATATTATTACAAACTTACCACTATGAAATTATAAATATCTACAGCAATCAGCTATAAAGTTTTTAGAGGTGATAATTTTTCTTGATGCTTGTCAAACGAAGCAATACTACTATATAAGAAGTCAGTGTCAAACTTCTATTTTTTCTTATAATTTTGTAAACAAAAATTACTAAGTGTCAAAATCGTGTGTAGTTGTCAAACTATATGTGACAGTTGTCGATTAATTCTTAAAACAGCTTCTTGGATGGTCGTGACGATAAAAAAATATCTGACAGTAATAATCTATTAAATATCTCAAATATTTGAATGCTGCTACGTTATAAAAAGATGTATGACAGCTGTCAAATTCTGAAATTAATTTTTTCTTACAATTTTCAATCCAAAAAAATAAACTGTGACATGATTTGACATGTGTAGAATTTGTAAATCTACTATTTTAGTACAATTCGTAGAATAGTAGTAAAAATGTATTCTTTTATAGTTGACACAATTATACGCGGCTGCCAAATTGCTATTTTGGCAGCTATAGAATCTGTTCACTTTTGCTTCCTTTTTGAGTGTTGTAACGATTAAAGATACGTGAGAATTGGCAAAATCAAGTTTCTTTTTAAATACCAGCCATCGATTATAAAATCTCGAGCCCAGCCTCCTTTTCAGTTTTGGAAAATATTTCTTTGTGTTTAGGAAATCTTCCTTAAAAGTTTTCGATCATTTTCAAGGCAGTTGGAAGCCACTTTGACACTCATAATATTCCTTAATGTAACTGAATAGCGTCTTTACTTATTCTATGCTGATGTTACCGCAAAGAAGCTTTTTTTGGAATAGAATTTGTTGCAATACTATGTAGTGGTCGAAATAGTGTTCCAAACAGTATGGAATGTTTTTAATTAAATCAATATTTCCTTAAAAAAATAATCAACAAGATAGATACGGAAATAAATCCAGTATGAAGTTAGCAACAAACCATACGGTTTTAATTAACCTGAACAAATTACCTTTACAGGATTGTTTATGTAAACGTGACGTAGCAACATCTTTCTAATATGCAACAATCTCTTTTTAGGAGACGTTAACACCTATCACTATTTTACTTCATATGTATATACGACATTAATGAATCGCACCTATATGCTCATAATAATTAGCTAATTTTGTCGTAACGTTAGGATACGTAGGTGGACACTATGTTGGCGTTTGTAATACGTAAAAATATTGACACTACTATATACAGTATCCGTTCAGTTTGACTCCGCTACATTACACAAATCTACGTCACTGTCACGTATGTGTGTATGTATTAATACATGTGTATGTACATACAGGACTGATTAAGAAAGCTTTTCGAAGTGTATCCACTGCTGCAATTTTATTTAATACAAACTGTATCTATACCACATTTCAAAATTAAAATCCTGTAGGTGATACGACCTCAACCATTCATCCTATTGCTGTGCTATTTCTCTTGGCTATTAATCGATATTGCACTTGAAAAAAAAATCATAAAGAAAGAAAAGGAACGTTGTCGTGTGCTACATACGTAATTACATATTTAATATTTCGAAAAACGCTTTTAACGACGCGGAAAAATTACGAAAACTATCGAACCGTAGGCCGACGTTAATTAGAAATTCAAACAGAAATATTATATACCTGCGACCTACACACCGTAATATATTTCACTAGCACAGTCAGGTAATACTATCTGCAGACGTTTAAACAGAAAACCGTCCCGACCGAGGAGGAGGAATTAATTTTTTTAGTTTTCGGGAAGATGTCGACTATTCTAAATCATTTCGGGATGATGTCTGCACTCGACGCCCCGCTGTTTTACCGGTGACGTTATCTACCATCGAGATTTCTACCTAATTCCGAAATAACCTACGGCGAAGGTCGACTTAAGATGTAAAAGTATTCTTGTATATCTGTATGTGTGTACTTACCTGTTTTGTTTTGTTTGATGGATTCTGGGACATCTCAGATTTTTGTTTAAGGTTGAAATGAAGTGAGGACTGGAAAATGTAGATGTAACAAACAGGTTGTTCTTGTGGTGATGGTAAAATCGAAATGCGATTGCATAAATGCCACATTCCACTCAAACATATGAGTAATCTTTTAGAGATTACATAGTATGCGGTATTTACAATCCATACCTTAAATTCTTCGTTGTAGAAGATGATGTAAATGTCATATAATCAATTGAAGATTACTGAAGAGAACCACTAATAATATGCGCTAGACAAAATGGAACAATTGTTGCAAAATACTGCTCTGATAAATTGTAAAGTCAGTTGGAGTTCACCATGACATTTATTTTGTACTTGGTTTATTAGCTGTGTTTAGGTTACACTTGTATAGAGAGAAAGAGAGAGAGCGAGAGAGATAATAGGGAAGAAGCTTGCTACGTTGCTACGTATTAGGTGCAGAGAAAGATTGTTCTAGCCGACACTCTAGTGGCACACTCTCTCACACAGCTCTTTTGATGCAAGGGTGTATGAAAAAGTACGTTAAATTAAAAATAGTACACACAGTACACACAGTAGTACACACAGTATAGAGCCTTGCAGAACACCAGAACGCTGATAGGAACGTCCAAAAGCATAGCTCAGAATAGATAAGAGAATATCATGATTTATTGCCTCACAAGCTTTGGAAGAAACCAAAAAGATCATCATTTAGATAATTTCTCAGTTAAAACTCAAACACCTTTTCAAAGCCAATTTTGGGTAAAGTATTGATGGATTTGAGATCTTCGTCTTTTTAAATTTTCAAAATTTGACTAAATTTTAATATTACTGGTTTTATCATTGTTTTGTGCTAGATTTGTGTACCTCCTTTTGATTCCATTTTGGAGATATTTAGTTTTAAAATTTAACTACCAAATCTGCTGTGGTTGCCAAAATTTTGGATTCTTGAAGATTTGTCCCCATTTGTTTGGTGCCCACTTTATGGTTTCAATTTTCAAAAACTATGAAGATGAACAGTGATGAATTGCTATACAAAACAGAGGAATGACACTTCTGAACATTCAAAATTTAATTAAGACTACGTTTTGTGCTGATTTAAGCAGCTGAAACCACATTTTGTGTTGTTTCAGTTTTCAAGTGCTGCAAATTTCATCTATTGCTCAATCAATAATTATTACAGACAAATTTCGAGCCACTTGAGGATGTACGAAATCATCACCAAGAAAAATTCTTGCGAGAAAGTCTTGCTAACACAACAATATAGTGTAGAGAAATCTTTGAACGGATAAACCTCTGGAGCTTTGACGAAATACACTGTGAAGCACGCCCGTCATCATGTTATGATTTGGGATCAGATAATGGTACCAGTCAATTACATTTTATCGAAGAAATTTGAGATGCCAATGGCTGTCGACGTAATTTAAAGCAAACAAATTTAAAAAAATTACAAAAAGAGTTGAATATTCTTTATTGGGGTTGTCCCACCCCTTCGCGATTTTGAACCTCTTCGAAATTTGTTCCTGTTACAATTTTGTCCTCAATTTGTGCGCGTTTTAAACCGATTTGTAATTTTTTCCTTTTCGAGATTACCTTTGAAATTTGGTAACCTAGTGTACCACAAGTTGGACATTGCAATTTAGCCACATTTTCTAATCCCCAAAATTGATTAATTATGTCATAAGTTTATGCTAGATTCATGCTAATTTATGCTGCCTCCTTTTTGGAAAAATTCGACTTTAAAATTTGAGATTTTCTAATTTTTAAAATCGACTAAATTACACACAATTTTCTACGAATTTCAAAAAATTTTATTCTGAAATTTAATTTTAATTTTGAATTTTAATATCGGTTAATTATGCCACAAATTTTGTCCTGGTTTTAAGCCAATTTGTGCTTCTAAAGACGCCTTTTGTGTCACTTTTGTTTTGTGAAATTTGACTTTGAAATTGCCTATATTTTATATTGGTTTTTCATCAAAATTTATACATTTGAAAGGCAAGGTTTTAAGACTTGTAACATCGCCATTTAGATCTCTTGAGTTAAAAATTTTGTCAATAAGAAATAATACGTTTCTTTTATAAAAATTAATCAAAATTATGGAGGTTTTTACGGCTGTTGTCGTTACATATTTATCTTATTATCTTCCAGATTGCAAAATCAATTTAATTAATTTAATGAAATTTTTCAATTTATTTAAAAATATTTTAACGATAAACTGTCATGCTGTACATACATATACAGCGATATGTACATATGTACATACTTATATAGCGTCCATATAACATTTAACTTAAAGCACAAGAATCTATGCGTTTATGAGTCCAAGAGAGATGGTAAGATCTTACCCACCTGTATCTTTTATAACACACGTTGTTCGCAGGTAACTGACTTAGGTGTGTTCCTTTCTGCTTGTTTTTCAGGCATTGAGGTCTTCGCGAGTCAGTCTTGGAGAAAACGCGTAACGGTGCGGTGCACCGCGTGTCCGAGGACATGTAACATATACGAACCTACATCTGGTGTGGACCGCCATGTTGTTCCCCAACCAGGGGACACCACTTCAAACATTTCCGTGGTTGGTCTTGATCGTCGTCGTCTTGATAGCGTCGGAAAGCGTGAATTGCGCGAGGGACCGTAACAGGCATAACCGAGAGGGCCAGGCCTCATCGGCGGCGCACCTTCAGCATCTTCAGCGGCGCTCCGGTCAGATGCAACATTATGCGGGTACGGCTGGAAGTGGTGCTGCTGCGTTCATCGGATCGATGCCGAAGAATCTGACTCTGGTGGATTCCAGGGAGAGTGCGGTTATTGTGAAAAAAGGTCGGTATTTGTTATTCGGATGTTGTCTTTGAGAGTAATCGTGTTTAGTTAGTTTAGTTTTTTCGATTTATTGCTTTGTTTACGGTTTATAAATTAGCTGAATCTACATTGTAATGTGTGCTGTCTCGAATGCATAAGTTCAATTATTCGCTTTGCACTTTCCAAATCATTAAGTTGACGAAATTTTACCGAAATAGTTCTCGTTATTGCGCGCTAGTATTGTAATTGTTAGAAACTTTCACGGAATAATAGAGGAACTTGAGTTAAGCACGCATTACACTGCAGAAATTGCTGTTTACAAAACTGTCTGTGAGAGTTGCGTTATCATTATTAATTTTGCAACAATAACCGTGAGATTCTCCTTTTAATTTAATGACGAATTATGTTACATTTAAATTTCCCGCGCTTCTTTAAACGGAGCATTACGCGGGAAATT
>ML216576.1:0-12119 GCA_004785975.1 Popillia japonica
ATATCTGGAAAATAAGATAAGTACCTACTTAAAGATCAGAAAAATACATATCTAATTTACTACTAGATACCTACCTATTTACACTAGCATATATGTACATATGTAAGTATATGTCCATATATGTACATACACAGGATCAGTTTTAAATAGGGCAGAATAAAAAAAGCTAAAAGTTACTTACGAGTCAATCCTAAATAAAAAAAATGTGGTCTATGTGCACGAAGTAATGAGCAAATAATTTTTCTTTAGTCTAGTCCGACCCTGACGTATCTAACATAAACACCTAGCTGTATGAGAATCACCAACTCGGAATTTGTTGTGGATACATCTATTTGATACTACAGCGTATACGAATGTCAAATATATCCATATGATTTTAATATATACAGCAAAATAGTCTTGCAGTAAAAAAATTGTACGCAGAACGTTTCCCAGATCGACAACATCCATCGACTGCGATGATTAACCCTTTCCTGTATAATGTCCAGTATAGTGGACATATTTCTATTGATTTTTGACTTAGTCATGCATGAAAGAGTCAAGGGAATTGTATATCGGCTTCGGAATACAGGTTTCGTAATTTCACGTTACGAAAGTCGCGGCATTGACAAATCACGCAGTATTCCAAGTAAGGAAATTTTAAACGTCGTGGAAGCGAATCTTGGTATAAGCGCAATAAACCTGACAACAAACCAGCGTGCATCAAATTTTGAAAAGGAATTTACTGCATCTGTACCATATTCAACTCGGGAAAAGGTTAACGGAACTAGAACTTCCTCACCCAGTTGCCTTCTGCTCTTGGTTTCAGCATAGAGAAGTTCAACAGCCAGGTCTCGCTTCAGTAATTTTTTGACTATCAAATTTTGATTATCAAAGATGGTCTTTTCAATTACCACAGACATACGAAAATTCCAGGGGCACAATAGATCATGCGGTCGCAGTGCAACATCACCCTCAACTCAAATTCTAATTTTAATTCTACTAAAATTCCAACGACACACAGCACAGCTCTTCGCAAGTTAGGATATCCATACATGGTTGGGTAGGGTTGGTAGACGATGTGAACCACGTGCGCTGCCACAACGCTTAAATGCATACATTTAAAGTTTCTCAGGGAAACATTACGCGAGTATTTGGATGGCATACCATTGGCGATACGACAACTATGGTTTATGCAATATGATGCACTCGCCCGTAGTACACTTGTTCAAGTATTTTTAAACGAAACTTTTCCACATTGGGTTGGAAGTAGAAGTTGCATTTCTTGGCCAGCTCATAATCCAGATCTAAATCCATTAAACTTTTTTCTGTGAGGATACTGTGAAGCTCAGAAAAGTTCGTAGTTCCTGTGAACGTTCGTAGTTCCTGTGAACCGTCCCATCCCATGTTTTCCTTGGCCTTCCTCTTTTCTTTCTGTATTGTGCTATGGACATTCACACTTGCTTAACTGGTCGCGTATCGTTCAATCTTTTTAAGTGTCCCCACCAACTTAATTGCCTTTTTTCAATGAAGTTAAGGTGAACCAACTATTTTTAGCTCATTTGATTGTCACCTTACATTAGTCATAGAGGTCGAATCAGAATGACGAAAGACCTAAAAGCACACTCTATTTGAACCAGTGCGAGACTTGTCAAAGTAAACAAAGTTTACCGAAAAAACGACTGGTTGTAAAGTCGATATTAGGCAAGGAATTTAATTCAAGATGTCAAACAGATTTGATAGACATGCAATCAGAAGGTGACGGCAATTATAAATTTATCGTGGTGTATCAAGACCATCTTACGAAATTTGCTTAGCTGCGGCCTTCAAAAATAAAAAAGCAGAAGAAGTCGCATATCTATTATATATACATATATATTATCAAATCCCCATTTACCTTATTGTGTAGGGTATATATTACACTTGCTAGTATACTTTGTGTATTCACATTGTGTTCTTACGTGCTAGACTATTTGTATACAAATTCCGCCCGTTTCTTTTTATATTTCGCCAATGCTTTTGCTTCCAACCACATTTTTCCTTTCCTCTGTAATATTTCTGCTAGGACTCCGTCCCATCCCATGTTTTCCTTGGCCTTCCTCTTTTCTTTCTGTATTGTGCTATGGACACTTGCTTAACTGGTCGCGTATCGTTCAATCTTTTTAAGTGTCCCCACCAACTTAATTGCGTTTTTTCAATGAAGTTAAGTATTGATTCCGTGTCCTCCCTTATATCTGTGTGTTCCGTAGTTTCTCTTTTTTTGTAACTTCCTTCACCAGTCTAAGATATTTCATTTCCACTGACTGTATTTTACTTTTTTGACTTCTGGTCAACACCCATGATTCGCAGTCAAAAGTCAAAATTGGTTGGTAAAAAGTTGTGAATACGTTCATTTTTGATTTCTTTAATATCTCCTTTTTATTTATAAATGCTGTATTCATTGTGCAATATAATTTTTGAGCCTTTTGTATCCTCTTATTTATTTCAGTGTCTTGTTTACTGTGTTCGTCTATCTCTACTCCAAGATATCTAAAACTTTTCACACACCAAGATATCTAAAATTTTACACTTGTTCGATTTTTTCTCCATCGAGTTGAATGCTCATCATTTTGTTTGTCTCTCCAATTACCATCACTTTAGTTTTCTGTTTATTTAATATATCCTCGAAGGCCCCTTCCGAAATGTATACTCCTCATAAATCCTTATATTCCACGTGTTGTTTTTTCACTTTTGCTGTACCTACATTTTTTTCCTAATTTCATCTATAAACAACGTGAACAACAGTGGACTTAGTCCTCCATCTTGTCGTAGTCCTTCTCGAGTTGAGAACGCGTGTTCTATTTCTATATACCACACAACTATAATTTTTGTCAATGTTCTTAATTATTCTGATTATCGTATTGTCAATTTGTCTCTCTTCTAATATTTTCCATAGTTTATCTCTTGGCATACTATCGAAGGCTTTTTCCAAGTCTATAAATCCCAGCTATACGAGTTTTCCCTATTGCAGTGACTTCCCAGCTACTTCTTTCACAGTGGAGATGCGGTCCTATATGCTTCGCTCTTTTCTAAACCCACTCTGCGATTCTTCGAGAGTTTTATCTACTTGTCGTTTCTATCTACTGCTTGCTCGAATATTTTCATGGCTGTGCTTAATAAAGTTATTCCTCTATAATTATTACAGTGATGCCTATCTCCATGCTTGTATACCCTTACTATTAACGCAGTGTTCCAGTCCTCAGATATTTGCTCTTAATTCCATACTGCGTTACAAATTGCCAGCAGCACTATCATGCCCGTTTCATTTAAGTTTTTAAACATTTCTGTAGTTAGTTTGTCCGTTCCCGGTGCTTTGCCGTTTTTCAGTTTAGCTATTATTTATTTTAATTCTATCATCGTTATATGTTGTTCCTCATTTTTCTGTCTACCTTTTCCCCATTTCTGTTTCTTATGTGCATATGTTTCCCCTCCCAGCAGGTCCTGGAAATATTCCTTCCATCTATTTGTTATTTCGTTTTCATCCTCTATTACTGTTCCATTTTTGTTCTTTATGTAGCTAATTTTCTGTTGTTTTTCCTGTCTTAAGGTTTTTACGATTTTGTAAAATGGTTTTTGATTTGCTTTGCTATTTGTTTCCATTTTATTTCCGAATCCTTCCCATTTATTTTTTTTTTGGCTACCGCTGCCAGTTCCTTTGCCATTTTTTTTCTCTTTGTAAAGTTCGTAATTTCTGTCAGTTCTATTACTTACTTATACAGCATTAGTAAAAAGTCCCGGAACGGTCGAATAGTTTTGTTATTTGAAAATTATGATTTCTGAAATTTGCAGGTCTTCGTTATTTGAAAATTATGATTTCTGAAATTTGGTATGGGGGTATAGTTAATATAAATGCATTTTATGCAATACAGTTTATATTTTCTTCACTTCCGGTTTAATCGGCAATACGTCCAACTTTTTGTTTTTAAACGGAACGCCCAGATTTTTTTAACACTTTTGAATGCAAAATAAAAAACTACGTTCAGGAAGTATTAAGATGTTTATTTTTATTCACAAGAAAACAGTTAAAAAATTTAAAAAGTGTCCTAATACAGAAACATCAAGATACCTGTCTATTCAGGTTGCAGTTTACGCATTTTATCCAACCCATTGTTTCTTTTGTGGATTGGTATTCTTCACCACAACCAGCACAGCAAAACTCGTTTTCTTCATCGCTGTCTTTGTCCTGCAGTTGTGGAGATTGTTCCGATTCGATGTCAGAGTCAGAAAACTTCTTAATTTTCTTTTTGGTCTGCGTTTGTTTCCCCTTCTTTTGACGTAATTTAGTTTTGAAGTTTTTAATATTATTCTGGGTGTTGAGGATGGTGGCTATAGTACTGGCATTCTTTCTAGCCTGTTCTATTTTAGTCACAGTATTTATCGGAGAAATAGTATCCCACATTTTTCCAGGAGTAACGTCATTGTTAAAAACTACATTTTCATTTAGGATTTTCACTGGTGCTTCATGAGCGTCCTCAGGATTGGATGTTGTAGCAAGTAGTCATTCAAAGATACAATTACCAATTTACTACACAAATTTCTTGTAAAATATTCACCGTCTCTCCCAATATGTCTCGCCACCATCTCACCAAATTCGCATGGGTGAGATGGTGAACGGTAAAAAATTATAAACATGAAGCATTTGGCGGGATTTTTAGGTTAGATGATCTAAATATATCCCAGAATACAAAAATATAATACAATAATTGCAATATCGGCACCTATTCTAATTTAGATGCGGATTAAAGTCGGCTTACCGAAAATTTTTAGATCGATGTTAAAAGTATTTCTGGATTTATTCACCAAGTTTTTTCAAAACAACAAATTCGACGATTTTAAACCACGCTGGTAACTACAACTGTTACTTTACAACTACAGGAGCCGACATCTAGTGGTACATCTTTGAAATATTTCAGTTCACCATCTCACCCGATTCACCATCTCACCCTCGTTTACCCTATATAGTATATAATAACGGTCGTCGTCCGTATCGAAAATTTTAAAACTCACGTATTTGTTGTTCAGTCTAAAGGAGGTGACAGAGTTTACTTATAAGGGTTTATTGTTAGTTATAATGAAACACGATAGAATTATTTTACAACAGCAGCTGATTGTAGAAGTTTCCGAAAACGCCTGTTCATTCGATCAGTTTAAGTTTATCGTTGTGTTCATGAATATGTGTTGTGTTCATGATAATGTGTTTGAATATATCGCTAAAAAGAAAACGTTCGCCACTGAAAGAAAAAATTGATTTTATCGAGGAGAGTGACAAGTATAATTTAAGTTTGCGGAAGTTAGCCGAAAAATTCGGATTTGGAAAAACTCTAATTAACGATATCGTAAAAAACAAAAGTGATATTAAAAGGATGTATGAAGAAGCTATTAATTTGAATCAGAAACGGAAATTCCCTAAAACGGGTGGAGTAGCAGTGGATCGAGTTGTGTATAAGTGCATGGCTAGAAATAAAAACATTCCCATATCTGGATCATTGATTAAACAAAAGGCGCTAGAGACAGCAAGAAATTTAAACATTGAGAATTTTGCTGCTTCAAATGGTTGGTAGAATGTTTCTGTCAAAGGCACAATATCACTTTTAAATCAATTTGTGGTGAATCCGCTGATGTAAATTTGGAAGATGTAGAAGCATGGAAATATAAATTAAATTTTAAAGTATTATTCCCCGAAGGATATATTTAATGTTGACGAAACAGGTCTGTATTATCGCGTCATGCCTAATAAAACTTTTGCATTAAAATACGACAAATGCAATGGAAAAAATTAGCAAAACAACGGTTAACTATTTTATTCTGCGTAAATATGGAAGGCGACAAAGAAAACCCTTTAGTTATTGGAAAAAGTACAAATCCTCGGTGTTTCAAGGGAAATCATATCGACAAATTACCTTTAGCATAACAAAAAGGCTTGGATGACATCAGATCTTATGACAAAATGTATACACATTTAGTTCACTTATATATGTATGTGTCTCCGTATTCTCTATTTTAAGTTTAAATAAAATCATTTAAAATAATGTCCAAATGATTTTATTTCTAAAAGAAAAATAATAGCTATCATGTGAAAATATTTACTTGGAATTTGGCGTGAGTAATATCCATCCCCTGTCTTTTGCGGACACCTTTGAATAACGGCCAACAATTTTGATTTTTTTAGTGGCCGCTAGTCACAGGTTTTACTGTAGATATATAATAACGAAAAAGAGTACCGACCGGACTTCGTAGGGAAATATAAAACTGTATGGATATTCGGCCGTGTTTAGTATGTGCCACGGGAGTACTCCTCGTCTTCCAAAGTTCGTTAAGAAGTGCTTCCTGTTTAGGTGGCTGACCAACTTGATAGTTAAAGATGCCCAATGTTTCATGTCTTTCATGGTTTGGAAACCGTAGGTGTTGGCAATGTTGAGATAGAAACCCATCTCTGAATGATAATGAAAAAGAAGTACCGACCGGACTTCGTAAGGAAATATAAAACTGTATGGGTATTCGGTCTTCTTCGAATACCCATACAGTTTTATATTATATATTCCGCCGAAACCACCAAGATTTTTGTCGATGGTAAATTGGAGTTTTGGTCTCATCAAATAATAATAAAAAAACGAAGTTTATTGCAACAGTAATAAAAGGCTTTGCATTTAAGAGCGGTTTTGGTGGCATCAATTCCACTGGTGAAAAGAAGAACAGGCCCAATGTCATTCGAAAAAAATGAAGTGTATAGGTTAGATACTAAACATGGAATGTTAAACCAACTCTACGCAAGAAATCAATTCACTATTTGCAAAGAAATATTTATTTTGATTAACGAAGGTCCGGAAGAATATGCTACCAGTAGGGAATTCGCAAGCAAGGAACACCATTTAGGTGGGCAAAAACTGCAACTGCACGGGAGTTTGGACCTCCAATAGATGCAAGTGTAGGAAAGCTCATGCCTAATGTAACTCAAAATGTCACACGAGCCTCATTTGTAAAAATAAATAATTATTTATTTTATTGTTAGTGTTCATGTTCACTACTATTTCTACTATATTTACTAACTAAAACTAAAAATAGAAAATAATGTACAATCATTGTGATTTATTTCTTCCAACATCAATAGACGCTACATAAGTGCAATAGCTAGCTAAAGTGATTAATAAAGTACAATTATGACTTTGACTAATTTTGATCGGATTATATAATCATAATAATTTTAACCAAATTTGCTATTTATTATATACATATAATGGCTAGATATTATTCGTAATAGGTGGATTATTTACTTTGTCCATAACATATAGAGTACATAATAATATCGCCCATCCTTTCTTTGGGAAATATTACTTAATACTGGTGATTCTAATTGTATGTCTTTCTAGGGTGTATTTTCAAAATGAATACGTACATACGTTTTAAGGACGAATAGGAACACTCACATTCTTAAGTTTGTTACCCTATAATTTATAACTTCATAATAGTTTAACCTATCAGCCACCATCTCCATGTATAATTTTCGATTAGTGTTCTCTATTTTGTTAGATTTATAACAGTTTCAAAATTAGTTTTATTTTTTAATTTTGTCAGCAACAGTGTTGCAAAGTAGTTACATATGTGCGCATATTCTTTGCAGGTAGTGGTAGTACTTATGTAGTTTATACTGATAACAGCAGCTGAAATAATATTAGCTTTATCAAAAAGTATATGATTTTCTATTTATTTGATAGTAATAAACTTTCGATTAATTATCTATCAAAACATAAGAAGCCCATGTACTTACATATTGTAACGGAATTTAAGTTCCCATGGGTTTTGTTCTAATAATGGTATCTTTAATGACAGTAAAACAGCACAGTAGATTATCCCAAAGCAACCAGTAAGAAGTTAGCATTTTGAGAATGAGTTTTTCTTTCAATTAAATTTCCTTAAATTTAAGTTTCAATTCACACAAGTCCATTAGTAATGCCAATATGTACTAAGCAAGCCAGCGAAGTTAATACAATCAAGATCTAACATCGCATAACAGAAGTTGTCTATAACTAATTTCTGTTTTCCATATATCACACTTTTTCTTACTTTTTAAGGACTAAAAAATTCGAAACGGAATAGGTAGATATATGTATAAGTATGCACGGAATGGGGGAAATTAATTCAGTTGTTTAATTGATTTCTATCGAGTATGCATGTATATATCACGTAGATCCCCTATGACTCCGCGGGTGCAAGTGCAATACCACTTTGCTGGTGTCGATAAATTGCAACGCTATATTTGGAATGTAAAGTACTCAGAAGAAGCAAAGTACATATGTGTATGTATAACATATAAAACATCTACTGCTTCCAATCCTAACCCCAAGAAAAAGATACATATGTAGTTTTACTAATTAAATAATTAGTAAGAATAGTGTACGAAAATGGATAATATTTGTATTTCAAGCAATGCTAAGTCTATGTATATCTACTATATGTATATACAACTATTGAAGAAGTAACCAAATATATGTATGTATATATTCAATCTGTTTGTCAAGTAGTGGTAGTGATGATTAATCGAAGATACTGAAATATGAAATAATCGCAGTGATCTAACTATAATACAGGGTGTAAATGAAATAAAAGTAAAGACTATGAAAAATGGAAAAATATTATTCTATTAAAGTTAAATCCAAAATATTTTGCCCAAATTCCTTCCCAGACGCGAGATAAAAAATGGCGAACATATTTATAAAATATTCGTCGCGCCACTGTGTAAGGTTTTAACAAATATATCCTAGCCCAGAGCAGGTGTGCGATATTTAACATGTGTGCAATGCATAATGAGAGTCAGTCTATTTCGAATGTTGAATGTATGTATGTAGATGTTGCAGACATGGAACCAACTACTCTTTATCAAAAAGAAAAAATACGACTACGATTACAAAAATTGCAATTAAGAAACTTCTTTTCACAACAATAGTTTTACTTTTACTACGGTTAAATGATATTCAATCGTTTAAAGTATGTAATTCCATGGATTGAATCCATTTATAATGTAATATAATAATAATATTTTCATATGAAATCACATTGATATTATTGAACTCTTCATTCAAAGCTATTAAAAAAAACTGACACATCAGCATGATTTCCTAGTTTTTATAACATCGACAGCTGTTTTTTGCGATGTCTTTGGTTAGTTTCATTGAGGTAAACATTCCTAACATATCTCGATTCATAGGCGGCGCATATTACAATTTATAAGGGAGATTTTAATTTGGGCATTCGCGTCGGAATTGAACAAAAATTTTTTGGATTTATGTTCTACATAATTGTATCTTACCATTCTCAATATTTTTCTTTTATTTGAAATACTCCCTGTATATAATTATAAAAATGTCGTTCAAAATGAGATCCATCGATAACGTGTAATAGCAAACAGCCAAAGTGGCGGATCAAGCTAGTCACTAATATGAATTTAGAAAAAACGATCTAAAACAGTCTTGAGACGGCAAGATACAATAATATATAAAATACACTGTTTTGAAACAGAGAGGCGCGGATTGCAGTACATCGTTAATATTCAGCGTCTCGTCAAGAGCGTTGCAAATGGAAGGACGTTGTGAAATGTTTTGTGATAATTAAGGTAATTTTCCAGCATTTAGTACCTATAATAACCAATTATAGATGCTTCTTTGTTACGTAGTTGTTTGGAATCTATGCAATGAATAAATTTATATAACATGCATATAAGCGGATTCATTTATCACAATAAGGTGTTTACAATTTAGACCGAAAATAGAAATTGAACGTTACCGAGTTTAACTTTCTATTATTACATCTCTAAGTCTGAAAAACTATTTTCTGCTGTTATAAATATTTCTATCACTATCATAAAATGTTTAGCTGATGATTGCTTTAGTAATTGCAATCTATCTTAAGAACCTACTTCTAAATTCTACACTAGAACCATGGCATACTTAAGTCAGAATATCGGTTTGTTACATTCACTTTAGTGTAATGGTATCCTATTTTGGTAGATTTGTGTCTCCCGGCAGTTGTTGCCTAACTGCTTTTTGGATTGACGCTTCGCTGATCATGCTGTCAGTTTCTCCAGAAGTTAATAATAATAATAATAAGTTTAATAATAAATTATTAAATTAAATTAAATTAAAAAATGATTAAATTCAGTTTTCTAAAGACTGTCAGCCTTTGGAAAACTTTGGAAAAAGTAGTTACGCGTCATCCGGAAGATACATATACATATCTACTATGGATTGTGGTCGTGAAAGTCTACACACATCATATTTTGGTGTTTTTGGTGGATGCAGCTGCAATAGCTTCAAACCGTTATTTCTGATCACCAATTGTTTCCCGGCAATGAATAGCATTCAGGCGTGGACCGATTAATGCAAGTATTGGAGGTAGGGATGAGGAAGAAGGTAGGGATAGCAAACTATTCCAAATATATATGGTACAATTATGAACACCATCTGCTATGATTGCACAGAATACCTAGTTGTTGAAATATCTGGATCTAAGAGTTCTAAGAGAGTAACGGAAATTTGAAATATTATCATGCAGATTTTTCATTTTTGGAAAAATTTCATGCCACTTTCTAGCGTAAGCCAGGAACGAGCGAGATAGACATACCAGTCGCGTCTGAGCTTAGACAATTTATACTAACCTCCAAAGTGTCAACCACAATCACAAGTGAAAATTAACAAGTTAAAAATATCTCTGCGTTATTAACTTTATGTTATTTCATAATTGCTTTAGTATTTACTGAACATCAGAAACAGTATCTGCTATATATTTACATATATATACAGCTTGAAGTTTTATGGTAATTTTTATTGCAGTAAATAAACCACTATTATTAATATTATGTGAATAGTCTATACAGGGTGTCCGCGATATACAAAGCATGTTTTTAAGGGATGATAGCTACAACGATTTAAAAACAAAAACATATAATACACCTTGGGTCTATCTGTAAGCGTAAACGAGAAAAAAAATTATTTCTAAAAAACCTTATTTGGTCAAACTGTACAAGAAAACTCATCCATATTGCTTCTTAAATAACCAAAAAACCATATCAAAAATTTAGGGTTGAAAATAACTGAAAACAACGATGGAAACGAATTATTTAATACTTTGAAATTGAAGCGTGGTGTCATTTCTCTTCCACCATACTATACCCGTATTCAATAGAATGACAGATGTAAGCCAAACATCATCTGTTTATACGACCTTGAACTTGTATCGTACGAAGTCAATGGCCATACGTTTTAAAATAAAGGTACCTTCGCGTTTTTTAAAATAATGTTATGACAATAAGATCGATGTTATGTTGAAGTTAGAGTGAAAAGGGCGTATTTAATAGCAGCCTCCGATCGGTAAATGAAAATTTAAGGTGAGGGAAAGTCGCATTGAATGAAAAAAATGTAATTACTGCAATTATGTTATGGCGCTTTAAGCTCTTTCGTAAAGGCTACTACAAAATTGAGTTCTTTTCTTTTATTTGTGATAAATTGGTGGTCCTAAAAAGGACTTTTTTGAGAGACAGGAGAAAATGTATTACAGGAAAGGCTCGATGTGTTGCAACACACGCCTGTAATCGTCGGGTAAATCTTGCACTGATCAGCTGCCGGTGTACAGTATGCATCGAAGTTTGTGACATGAGAAATATTTTTTTTTCTCGTTTACGCTTACAGATAGACCCAAGGTGTATTATATGTTTTTGGTTCTAAATCGTTGTAGCTATCATCCCTTAAAAGCATGCTTTGTATTTCGCGGACACCGTGTATAGAACACTGCAACATACACAGAAACCTGAACATCTGCAACAAAGCATAATGAACTGGAAGAAACTTATAATATATACTCACGTAACAAATATTCTGATGTGGATATAATACATAAAAAAAATATGTCAAGAATAATAATAATACTAATAATAATAATAAGAATAAGAATAATAATAGCGTTTATTGTCCAACAGAACAGGAGTTCCAATAATAGGACGAAATAAAAAAAAAATAAACAGAATGTGTGCAGTAGCACAACAAGAAAGAAGGTACAAAAAAGAACAATGATGTAAAACAATAACATACCAACTAAAACTAAATCTATATCTT
>SMLS01053601.1:0-14017 GCA_004785975.1 Popillia japonica
TTGTATCGCATAGTTCTAACAGTTCTAAATTGCAGGTCAATCTGGTTATTCCGCTTACAAATACATCCCCTACGGTCCCGTCAACGAGGTGTTGCCATACTTGTCGCGACGAGCCCACGAGAACAAAGGTATTTTGAAGAAGATTAAGAAGGAGAAACGTTTGTTGGGTAGTGAAATTTTGCGACGTTTCGCAACCGGCAAATTCTGGTACACACCTAAGGGCAACTATGTACCCGTTTAAAATGTGAAAAGTAAGTAGTTCCAGGTAAAAAAAGATATTTTTTAACAAGACTGCCATAATACAAATATATCTCCTAAGTAGCTACCAATAAATTGATTATTTTGGTGCGTAGAAAACGGATGTTTTCCTAAAACAAATCAAGAAGATCTGTGGGAGCCATGTCCATTTCCTGTGCAACTTTCGTCCATATACGATTTTTCCTCGAAAAAATCCCCTGGATTTTCCCCCAACTGAAGAATAGAACAGATGCTAAACGAATTTTAAATAATGAAAAATAGTAGAAATTTGTACATTTAATGATAAAAATTTTTGTGATCATAAACGTTGTTAGTTTCTAAGCGATTTTACTAGTTAGTATTTTATTATAAATCTAAACGAGAATTGATATAAGATGAAAAAAGTTTTTGTTTCTTTTGGTTTTGTTTGTTTCCTACATATACGACTTGGGTTGTTTTTCCTTTTATTTTGTTTTCTTCGTCGAAAGATAATGACATATTGTTTCCTATTATAAATTAAATTATTACAACTGTATTATTACTATTACGATCATTATTATTATCTTTATTAATAATAGTGTACGCATTGTATTAGAATGATTTTGTATTTGATTTCTTTTAAATATAAACATCATCATTTACGTTGTGTTTATTTTCATAATCTTTTGCTTGGTTTCCGAAAATTTTTCTGTTTAAGTTGGTTACAAATAATAAATATTTTGTTTCAGACAGTTGTGTTTTATTTTGTTTTAACTTTATTTATCTGTTGCTTAAGAAAGGTACGGCTTTATATAAGGATTGCTTTGAGCTGGTAAAAATTATGAACATATGTGTGTGTAAATTAAAGAAAGAGATCTTAACTAGTTGTGTTTCCATGTGTGTTTCGTCATCTGATAATAACTTCAGATATATTTATAACTTGCCAATGGTTTGTTTTAAAATAGAATAGAAAAAATTATAAACATTTATTTAAATTATTTATTATTGAAATTGTACATGCAGTGATTTAACATATGTAATTCTGTTGCTTTTCCACATAGATGCTTATCTTGTTGTTACCTATCATCTCTAACGAACAAATACTGCCACTGGTAGAAGTATCGATGATACTGCTAATCTTTACTCACAACGCTTTTCCGACAAGGTGCGTTCGCGCACTTCTTTTGACCGAGTCATTCAACAGTTCTCTAACGAAGGAACTGTACAGCCAAGAAAACGTAATCGCCGAAAAACAATTGCTGGAATCGGGAATTATTAGCTGCAGTAGCTAATAATCCGCACATTAGTACTCGAGAAATAGCTCGCGGATCAGGAATTTCTCAGTTCACTATCTGCCAAATATTGAAGCGTAGGAAATATCATCCATTTAAAGTTTCCATGCATCAAGAACTTCATGGCCATGATTTCCAAAATCAAGAGAGATTTTGTCAATGGGCGGTTCAACGGATACAAGATAATCCGATTTTTTTTGCTCGAGTATTATTTTCTGACGAGGCCACATTCACAAATCACTGTACGGTAAATCGGCACAACATGCATTACTGCAGTATCGAAAATCTCCATTGTTTGCGCCAAGTTGTATCCTTAGAACATAAATGTTTTGTACGAAATAATTGGCAGTAAACTTATTGGTCCATATTTTATCGATTGTATTTTAAATGGTGAAAAATATCGAAACATTTTGCAGAACGAACTTCCAGTGTTAGATTAGATTAGGGGTGGCTCTACGGGCCTCTTTCACCGCGACCTTCCCGGTCTATTATGATCCCCAGAAGGCGCCCTCTAACTTTGCCCTCTTTATGAGACTTAGCATCCTTGTGAGCGGGTCTTGTGTGTAGCTTAGTGCTCTGGGATACTCTGTGCCCAAAATAAGAAACCTTGTCCTTGTCAGGCCTTCGCAGTGGCACAGCACATGGACTGGGGTTTCTTCCTCATCCTTGCAGAATCTGCACAAGGCATCTTCCGCTAGGGCTATGTTGTACATATGCCTATTCAGTCTGCAGTGACCTGTCAACAGGCCTACTAACATTTTGACGGTTTTCCTGTCTTTATTTAGTAGGTCTTTAGTGAATTCAGGTTTCTGTTCTTTTAGGAACTCCTTTGCCTGTCTTTGACCAGGTGATTTTTGCCACCAATCCCTGGACCTACTGTGAAGCCATTCGTTGATGGATTTTCTGATTTGTGATTTGGTAGTGCCTTGTCTGGCCAGGTCGTCTGCCGCCTCATTACCCTTCACACCCTCATGGCTGGGAACCCAGGCCAAAATTAGTTTCCTTTGGGAACCCACCTCGTTTAGGGCATTAACGCAGTTCCAAACCAGTTCGGAGTCAACACTTGCTGAAGTAATCGCTTTAAGTGTTGCTTGGCTGTCCGAGAAGATGGCGACGCTTTTACCGACCTCGGTCCATTTTTCCAGGCAATGGTGGATTGCTGCTACCTCAGCTTGAAAGACCGTTGTGTTCTTGCTGAAGCTTATCGAGAGAGCCTTCCTGGGCTTTCCTCCATATATGCCGGCTCCTACGCCATGTTCGGTTTTGGAGCCGTCTGCATACCAGTTCGAGTCCGCTCTTATCGGAGAGCCTTATTCCCATTCCTTCTTGTCTGGTATTATAACGTGATATTTCCTATGAAAGTTGAATTTCTGAACCATGGAGTCACTTGGCACCTCCGTGAGGGGTGCCTCCTTGAGTTCATTAATCAGTTTTTGGTATTCAGCACCGTGAGATTTACTTATGGGCGCTTGTTTATACGCCAACCTCTATGCTGCGGACCTCGCAGCTCCTTGGATGTAGATATTTAGCAGTGGCAGGTTTAGGATAACCTCCAACGCCGCAGTGGGGGCAGACCTCATCGCGCCGGTGGTGCAGAAGCAAGATAGTCTCTGAGTCCCACCCGGCGGCTTGGCCGCCCCCACCTGCTGCGTCTTTGGCCACCATACTACTGCTCCGTAGGTTATCATGGGTCGAACTACCCTTGTGCAAAGCCTCCTGCATCTTCCTAGGGCAATGGTAGCCTTGCTGGTTGTTTTTTGGATGTGTGTGTTCCATGTAAGTCTTTGATCGAACCATACCCCAAAGTATTTCGCTTCTTTGACATATGGAACCCTTTCACCTCCTAGCACTAATGGTTGTAAGCCTTTCTTTTCCTAGTGAAGGTGATAACTTGTGTCTTTTGAGCGTTGACTGATAGCCGCTCTTGTTTACACCAGTTATCCACCACATTGATTGCGGTTTGCATCCGTTCCACCAAGACTTCGGGGAACCGACCTCTAACAACTATTGTGAGGTCGTCTGCGTAGCCCAGGCAATGGAAGTCTTTGCTGTTCAGATTGCGGATAAGGTCATCCACAAGGACAGCCCACAAAAAGGGAGATAGGACCCCACCCTGTGGGCAACCCCCTCCCGCCTCTGCTATAACGGTAGCCTCGCCTATTGTGGATTTAATTATCCTATTTTCCAGGCTAGCCTTTATCCCTTGCAGAACCTTCGGTGTGACGCCTTTTCTCCGTAGTGCCTCGATGATTGAGTTTGTGGGAGCATTGTTGAATGCTCCCTCTATATCCAGGAAGGTCGCCATAGCTACTTCTTTGTCTTCTAGAGACTTTGAAATTAGCCTATTGAGATCGTCTAGTGCGACCTCCGTGGATTTTCCTGATTGATAGGCATATTGCTGAGTGGCTGATTGCTCAGCGCGGTATCCCTTATGAACCTGTCCACTAGCCTTTCCAGGGTCTTTAGTAAGAATGATGACAGGCTTATTGGTCTGAATGACTTTGGCGTTTGATCAGTGGTTTTACCCACTTTAGGTAGGTAGATTACTCTCACCTTGTGCCATGCAGGAGGTACGCACCCCCAGACTATGCTCGCTCTGAAGATTTTGTGAGATGTGGCATTAGCACTTCCATCCCTTTTTGTAACAGCGCCGGAAATATTCCGTCTGTGCCGGCAGATTTGAAGGGTGTAAATCTGCTCACCGCCCACCTGATTTTTGCGGGTCTCGCAATCTCGGTTCCAGTGTTACAGACCTTCGCTTGGACGTACGACAAGCAACGTGGTTCCAAAATGACGGTTGGCCAGCACGTTATTCAAACAGCACGAGAAGTATTAGAGTGAGCTTACAATCGGCAATAGATCGGAAGAGGTGGTCCAGTGTCTTGGTCTGTAAGATCGCCGCATCTTACTTCCCTTGACTTCTTTTTGTGGGGCCACTTAAAGTGCCAACTACGAGGGAAAACATGATTGAGCGACTCACTAACGGTTGTTCAAGGATTACACCGGAAACACCTCTCAGTTGTGTGCAATCATTCCGATTGCGAATAAATAAATGTATCGAAGTGGAAGGGCGTATTTTTGTATACATTTTCAGAAATTGGTATGAGAAACTAAAGGTCTTCGTTGTTAAATGGCTTTTGATATTTTAATGTTAAAACACAAAATCATGTTTTCTCTTTTTTGAGTATTTTGACTAGAAGTTTACAATCATGTTTTTTGGGATTACAGCGCAATCTGTTACGAATCGAAAAAAAGAAAAACTACATAGTTGCCCCCCTTCCCACTTTGGGGCTAGGGTGAGGGGGATTGAGTTTGGCACCATTCAGTAAGCCCCCTACATTATAACAAAACTATTCCGTTTTCTCAAGATAAAAAACTCACTCGGTATAGAAGGTTTGAAGGACTATTATGGTCTGGGTCTTATCTTTGTCATCGTACCACAAGGTGGTGCCTGCTGTTTGTGACAGAAACTATGTCGGTGGCCTTGAAGAGTGTGTTGTTCTATTGTTGGAGCAGGGCTCTTATTGTCTCTATGTTATAAGAAAATACACAGTGGATTACACATTTAATAAACGAACAGCAACGACTAAATTTACGTCAAACAGTAACAACTGACAATGTGTTTTCTCTATAGCTACCTAGTGTCTATGCCTACTGTTACATATCAGAATATATTAACATTAATTCATATCAACATTCCCACTAATTGAAGTTCATGTTCTTACAATGGATTTCATGAAGTTCTTTATTTAAAACCTTGGTAAGAACGTCTGCCATCATGTTCTTGGTAGGAACTGACATTGATTTAATTTCATTGTTGACTGTCTTCTCTCTGATGAAATGGTGACGAATGTCAATATGTTTCGTCCTTGGATGATATCCATCATTATTGGCCAAATTGCTTGCACTATGGTCACAGTCAACAAGTATTGCTTGTCGACTTTTTCCTGAGATTTCTTCATCCAATCCTTTCAACCACATAACTTGTTGGACGGTTGAAGACAGCGCCATATACTCTGCTTCAGTAGTGGATAATGCTACGGTTTGTTTTCGCGTCCATGAAATTGCTGCATCACCTTTGAAGAATATGTAGCCTGTTGCAGACTTCCTGTCAGATTGGTCGGATGCCCAATCGGAATCACTGAATCCCATTAACTTAGTATTTGATTATTGTCTGTACTCCAATTTGTATGAAAGTGTTCCTTTGATGTACCTCAGTATTCTTTTGACTGCACTCCAGTTGCGTTTATACTATTGAGTTTTCTATCTCCTCCTGTATCTTATCTCTGATATTAACATTAATTCATACCAACATCTATCATACCGGATTAATCCAAACCACCGTTTCATATAACCTCACATTGCGCCATGTACATTGCATTTACTTAGTGCCGAAATAACTAGTTTCGATATTCCAATAATTTGGATGTGCTTTTTGAACATTAATTTTGCACCCAGAGCATAGCCTAGATAATCAACTTCGTTCTTCCAAACCAATTTACTCGCTGATCACTATTGGATCTCTTGGCGGTTTTTTTCTCCAAATATCTGATTATTTCTGCAATCTATGCCGTGCTGGCTGGCGCGGATTTCTGTGATTTGTGTGATTCTGTGTAGTTTGATGTCAGATGTTCCGAATTTTCTTCTCCCGCCCCGTAGGAGCTGCAGCCGCTATTCTGTTTCAGACCTATCCTTACCATGTGTTTTCCAAGGTGACAATATCCTGTAAGAAAACGTGTGACGACACGTAGTCTGTTCCTGCTTGGTTCTAGCGTTTGCTCTGGGTTTGTTAAAATTTCCAGGTAATATCTTGGAGTGTATCAAACCAGGAAAATTGTAGGTGTTAGAGTTCAATGCTATTATGGCTGCATGACTATCGGAGAATATCCCAAAGCTTTGCTTTCGATAGTTCTTGTTGAGGTTCATTGGTGCACATATTCCAATTCCAAGTTCTTCCACCGATAGGTGGAAAAAAATTCCGTGCCGTCAACGTAGATAGGAATGTCCGTGGCTTCTATTTGAGTGACGCAGTTAATAACAAATATCGTCAAGATCTTCATCAAAGGAATGATCTGTGCAGAATGCCAGAAGAAATAGGCCTTGGATCTGAAAAGTTTGGTGTGTTGTTGCACTGAATGTTTTGTAAACATTCGCAGTTATGTCTTTGTAACCGAGAGCGAATTCTTTCGCTACTCTTTGAGTTATTCGAAGCTCCTGCAGCTAGAACTGTAAAAACTTAAAAAAAATATTAATGTAGTACTTCCAGCCATCCGTACTATATAACTATAACGTTTAAACTAAAGGTGCTAGTATTATTACATAAGTCCGGTGTTTGTGTTATCAAAAGTGATACCAAATTGTTTGTATGTATCACAGTTGTCCACTTAAAAGGCAACGAAATAACAAATCTAATACTTCCCTTAATAAATTCACACCTGAATTAGATTAGACTATTGGTGCAACATTTGACTGCTTCTTTTCGCTGCGGCCAATGATATATATTGTGAATACCCTGATTCTTTTAGTGCCATTTGATCTCCAAACTTCTAAAGAACTTTAAGGTCTTCGTTGTGACTATCGCTTTAATATTGGTCAATTTTAAATGTGCCTATTCTACACAGTCTCATATAATGCATTTCGGTCTTTCGAGGTGATTATAACAAAAAGCACATATATATTTTACCAATTTGCCTATCTTCTTTATTTAAGGAAGTTAAAGCAAAGGTATACAGCCCAATACACGAATGCTGTAAAGATTTCTCGTAGATAGGTTAATAAATATGTTATTTTCTGGTATTTATTGTTTGTAATTTCAGAAACTTAAATAAGAACAGGTATCTAATAACTCGGCGGGATGTTTTAACATACTAAGCCAATTTCTATACTCCGCTGTAATCCGCTATAATCTACCGCTGCATACACGCTAGATAATTGAAAACTAATGAACTTAAAATCTTCTGTTTACTAGTCCATTCCGTTCTATACTACGTTGATGTATACAGCACCGATCATGTCCTTCGGTTCTGCTGACGGTCCTTTTGGTTGTAATTTCACACTGCGTCATGGATTTCGTCCATAAGTTCCAATCCTGGTAAGGTTTGCATAGCAACTTTGCAAAACATCACCTCATACTTACTGCTGTTCCTGCTTTCAGCTACTGTCTATACTTCTTACCTGCCTTCCTGAAACAAAAAAAAATAAAGCGACCAAGTTGTGCTAGATTAACGAGACTTACCGTAGAGCCAATTCCATGTGGTAAAAAAAGCCTCCCATTATCTACTTCCCAACTGCAAAACATGCAGCCGCAGTTCCATTACCAGTTGCATAACCAACGCATAATCGTACTGACTTATTTGCAACTGTTACTGTGAGCTGCTGCTTGGTTCGCGCAGGAAATCTCTTGACCCACCTCCAAAGAGATTTCCTAAAGTTTAACAACGCGGTTGATTAATTTTCTTCTGATTAACCTTCCGCATTGTCTCCCGATGTATTACATACTAATTTTATTCGTAGTGGCACAATCTTACATCATTTAGTTGTCGTGGTTAACACAATGTAATTTTTCCAATCGTTCCTTTGACCTTATCTACTCAAATACGATTTTTGAATGTGATTCCATGCTTAAACGCTTACTCTTCTAAATTCGATCACATTTCCAGCGAACTTCATCGGTTATCTAGTATAAATTGCGTCCTCGCATCGCTTGCGTCTGTAAGAAGCCTCTGTTGGTTCTCCTCTTTCTCCGGTAGTAGTTAACGATTTTTGTAGAGGCATTACAGCTTTGAAAGATGGTAACTCAAATCTACAATCATGGTTGTATGTTGATATACTTTCATCGTATGACTTTATGTTAAAAACACTTTACCACTTGGAATTAAAATATCTTGAAACTGCTCCTACTCCATACCTTCAGTAACATGCAAAGAGTCATAAAGAGATTCATCCATGAATACCTAAAGAAACGCCGGAAACCAGTAATAAAAAACCGTTACCGTTCTCCCTAAAATCACGACGTTACTGATTATAGCAGTAAAATTCTTGGTAAACAAAACGTTAAAAGCATATTTATAACCTAAGATAGAATCTCCAAAGGTCTTCTCTGCCCCAAGAATATCTGATATGCTCTTTCCCACAAACCCATCAATGAAATACTATGCCATAGTGCTTCAGAATATATCGGTAAAACTGAATGCTCTATTTAGACTAGCGGTAAATAGATCAACGGTAGCTTAGGCCTCTGTTTTGTTAAACCTCTCTGACATTTGACTTTTTTATTTATCCTCCCCCTCTCCCTTTTTTAAACTCGTGACAACACACCTTTAAAAATTTATGAAACTTCAGTCATCTGTCTGACAACGTCCAAATGTTTACGCTCGCTGACTAAATTAGGAGATATCTTTTCAACCCAGCACAATATCTTGCAAACTACTTTACACCTACGCACCACACTTGGTTAGAGCATACCAATAATTAAAATATGAAAGTACTAAAAACATCCAAAGCTAACGATTGATCTGCGATAAATGCCGAACCAGTAAACACACGTCGGGTCTGTCAGACTTGGTGCCACCTCTGGAGGGTTAATATATGGTAAGCTACACAATATCCGACTTGTATTATTATTTGTTGTTGTATCTATAAATTCGCGAGGGTGCATATATGTTGTTCAGATGGTACCTGTCTCTAAAAATCCATCGTCGGCGCGCTCGGTTCGCTGTGAGCCTTTACGGTGGTTACACTCGCTTGAAGAATATCTCTTCCGTTTCTTTATGGTCCATTCTGTTGCCATGGCCGTCCATTTCCTCTTTCCTCTCTGTTATTGTTACCATTTCGTTGTCTTTGTTCTCCATTCCTATTATCACTAGGCGGTCTATCATAATTTCGATTATACGGTTCCTGTCTTCTTGGGTAACTATTCTGTCTCTGAGTTGTATTTCCCTGCTGATACCTGCCATTAACATTATTATGGTAGCTGTTTCGATATTGGTTATTAAACCCATTACCATATGGTCTGTTGTTATGATATCGAGATTCTTCAACCGCATGTACCGCATTTACTCTAACAAGTACAGCTCTTCGTTGTTGATTCACCTCGTCGATGTTTCTCAAATAATGTGTCATACTGTTTATGTCCACGATATTCTTCGTAGCAATTTGTATTGCAATTTTTACTCCGAAATGCTTGCGTATCTTTGGGATAATTTGTTCCTCAGTCTGTTCTTTATCCAGATAACTTGCCTCTTCATATAGTTTGTACAGATATTTTTCGCGTGTGTCATGTATCCTTTCATTGTACTTTCCATTATTTATCTTTTCTCATACTTTCTCCTTTTGGTATTCACCCCAGTACTGCCCCAAAAATAGTTTTTCAAAAAATGCAAAATTTCTTACTCGGTCTTCCACACTGAACCAGGTTGCTGCTTCTCCTTTCATCGTTGAATTGATGATAGTTATGATCTTGTTGTGGTTTGCTTCGTAGTCATTCCACATGTATATCTCTAAGTTCTTTTTGAGGTTCTACATATATTTTACCCGATGTTGCCTCTTATCGTTAAAAATACTCGCAATGTTTTCTGTGTATGTTAGTCCCCCACTACTTATCTGTTCGCTTCCTACAGTACCAATTCTGCTCATTTCGGTTCTCATTTTTCTTAGGCCTTTTCTTAGGCCTTCATCCTCATCTTTATATTAGTGCGTCCTACTTCTACCTTATCTTCAACCTTCTGATTTTTGTCGGATATCTTCTCTGTGATTCCTTCCACAAGTTCTATTCGCTGTTCATATTGCCTTACTTCATGTTGTAAGCTAACTACATCTTCGATGTTATCTTCTACCTTATCCATTCTCTGTTCGTTTCGGACAAACCTCACATCCATCTCGAATAATCTTTTACCTACTTCTTTATCCAACTCTTCAATTTGTTTGTCTGTCCGTTCTTTATGATCCTTTAATATCATTTCTACTTTACCTATGATATTCGTTTCTATTTTCTACATGACATTAATCAGCTCCTTCAATTTTTTCTTTCTTTCTTCCTTCTCCTGTAGGTCTTTCAGTTTTCTTTCTCCTTTCTATCTTTAGCTTCTTTTTCAGCTTCTCTCTTTTCTCTTTCTTCTTTCTTTCGTTGTTCTTTAGCTTAATTTTCAGCTACTTTTGCGTCCTTCTCAGCATCTCTCTTTTCCTGCATTTCTATAAACTTCAGTAAAATGTCTTATACATCAACACTAGTACTGGGTGTTGGTGTTGGTGTAGGTTCTGTATCCCCTTGATTCTGTTGTTCTATTAGTGGCTCCTGTACTGTATCTCTTCCCGTTCTGGATTTGCTTCTACCTCTTCCACTTTTCTCCATTTTATGTTTCATTTAACGATTTAAAAATGATAAACAAATACAAACAACAACAAAATAATACTGTGGCTACTTCATACCGTTTATATCCCGTTTTAAACCCCTTATGACGATGTACTGAACTTTCATAAATTCTCTTTCCCTATTACTTTACTACTGAATAAACATAAAAAAATAGCATACCAGTTTTTATTTTAGAAGCCCGCCATCACGTTGACTGCGCCCTTTTGTAACTATAACTTTATTAACTTTATGTATATTTTAATTTCCGGCTTGGGTTCCTCACAGAGACTTCTGAGAAAATAGTACGAATTTCCAACGTCGTACTGGTATTCGTATCATTGTCGTACCTTGCACTGCGAAATTCCTCCTCGATTGTTCACGGGTTCTTATTTTTACTGAACTATCTTATAACCATATTTTTTTAAGGAGCAATGAAGTCTGGGTAGCTCATAGGGATGTAAACAGCATATCAAAAAATTAGGGTACTTTATGTATATAAATTGTGCATAAAAAAATGGTTTAGCTTGTGTATAACCGTTTTGAATGGCACTGTATTAGATAGATTGGACACAAGACATTAACAAAACGCAAAGGCAGCGAAATAGCAGATGTTTGAACATTATACTATACGTGCGCTATCCGATACAATTATAAGTGGGTGTCCTTAACTTACCTCAACGTCTGACTACGTGTAAAGGGTACAAGTATTAACAGTAGCTGATTATCCACTATAGGTTTTGTCAATCACTTTTGAATATGCAACATGACAATCCTAATTTTCTAGCCGATATTTTATTTACCGACGTTTTACGCGAAATGGGATGTTCAATATGCACAATACTTACCAATTGGTTGTGGAAAATCTACATGCAATACACAGACACTACAACCAGGGACAATAATCGGTAATTTTGGCATTGTATTCGAGCAGTCCAGAATTTCTTAAACAATCAGTTTCCGGGAAGATGGATTGGCCGCCATGGACCCGAAGCATGGCCGCCCCGCCCTCCAGGCCTAACTCCGCTGGATTTCTTTCTGTGGGGACATTAAAAGAATAGGTTTACGCCACCTCCAGTTAACGACGTAAATGATTTGATCAATCGCATCAACGTAAGCGCGCAATACATCAGAGACAGCATCAACATGGAACGCATTCGTGGAGCATTGACACAACGATTAAATCTTTGTGTTGAAGAGGGAGGTGGCAACTTTGAGCACTTACTCTAATACCTCCGCCCTTCAACGGTTTCCGAAATGTGGATCTGCTGTGGCGATGTGAAAAAGTGTAGGTATAAAAGCGCATTTATCTATCGGTTATTGTCTTTTTGCAATATCAGACGTTGAGGTAGGTAGAGCACATCCATTTATAATTGTATCGGATAGCGAACGTCTATTAGTGCATATGTTCACACATCTGCTATTTCGCTGCGTTTGCGTTTTGTCAATGTCAATATATATATATATATAGTGCCGTCTAAAACGGTTATACGCACTCTAAACCAATTTTTTTTCTGCACAATTTGTATACATAAAGTACCTATCCTAATTTTTTGATATGCTGTTTACATCCCTATGGGCTACTCAGACTTCATTCAGACATGCTGTAAGAAGTTCATTATCATCCTTAATTAATTTATTTAATTAGTAATTTTTGTCTTGGTTTTCATTCATGTGTTTTTATGAATTTTCTATTATACCTATATATTGCATAACAAAATTTAAACTTGTTTTTCTTATTTGTTTCAGATTTCAAACAGCATACTCTAAGATACAATGTTCTCGAAGTTGTATAGAAATTGTGTAAAGAAAATGATTTATTTATTATTGTCACACCTTACATAAATCTAGCTTACTTGAAAGCCTTGGATCAAAAAGAAAGCAGAACCAGAGGTCTCTAAGAAGACAGATTCCATCTGTTTTCCAAATTCTCGCACTGGAAATTACTGTAAATCTTTGTCAAATTGTTTATACGTATGTACAACCTATTAGTCACATTAGTGAAGTCTGTGCAAGATATACTAAGTGCGATTGATAAATCAGTAAACAATATAAATTTCTTGACGAGAACATTTATTGAAAAAAAGGGTAACGTCAAAAAGGCTGTATATTCACAAAGTAGATATTACATATATAATTGAATTAAAATATAAAAGCTCAGTTATCACAAAAGATCATTATACAAACGAAGAAACGTGTTATAGATTAGGGAAAAATTAGGAATTGCATTCGGAAAGTGAGAATGGTTCTTGCACGACTTTGCAATAGGTTTATGTCATGTTCAATGACGATTCATGTTATGTAATATAAAATGTATGTGCGTATATGATGGACAATAATTGTAAAAATACATTGCTAATAAAAAGATCTCTAGATGTTATTACTCAACTGGTCTTCTTATAGTACCTATTACCTTGTCTTCTGAGATCCTAATTAGAACAAATACAGCATTAGTTTCAAGTAGATCAAAATAAAAAGGGGATAAAATATACATACGCGTCAATCCTAATTGTAAAATTTTGTGGTTGTATATGTACGGAATAATGAGAAAATGATTTTTCTTTAGTCGAGTCATGGCAGCGTACACGAATGTCGTATACAGGGTGTTCACACTTAAACCAGCACCATTGGTAACTCCGTTATTATTGGAGCTAGGTAGTCGTTCAAATTAGCAAACTAGTAGGATTTTTCCTGGCGGTTACGACGATGAAAACAAAAAAACAATTGAACGTCGCGTTTTTCAGATATTTGACAAAATGTAATTTTTAAAATGGGACACCCTATATATTTTTATGCGGTTGAATAAAGAATTTAGTTCTGAATAAAAATCTTTCAATACATTACCTCAAAAAAATTGAAAATAAAAAATTTATCACGTGATTTCTTAAACATTGCATTTTGTTTAAAAAAATTGATGAAAGACGTGTAGCATGTTTAACATGTTTATCCAATTGAAGTCATCTTCATATATTAAATAAAATAATATTATAAACATCCTTAAAATTTGCTTACTTTATCACTAAAACGTAAGTTTTCAAATGAGATACCGTGCATTATTAGGGATTTAGGATTTGTTTTTAGGGATGCCTAACGAAATTTGTAATTAAATAGTATGTACTGATTATTGTAGACTATTCTCTTGTTGAAGGGATGAAAAAAAAAA
>SMLS01053602.1:0-17910 GCA_004785975.1 Popillia japonica
TGACTTCTTCTTTAATTTTCCCGCGAAAATATCTGTAAATCATGTGCAATTATTTACAAAAGTATTCATACTTCACATTTTATTGCATGGTAGATGATATTTTCTCCGTTTCTAGTTGAAGAATTCTCTTCTTTCTTTTTTCCAATGACAATTTTGCAGCTGTCGTTTAATTTCAGCTCATAGGTGCTCTATAAAATTATTGACTGGTCTTTAAGGTAGTGTTGCTAAATAATAGGGAGTGTTAATAGTAGCTAATGTTTTCTTTGGTCAAACTTAAATTCAATATGACGGCAATGAACTCTGATTGGGTAATGCTTAGACAAGACATACATAAGTTACGTTAAATCATTTGGGAATAATATGTCGAAAAAATTGTCTATCTCTTCCTTGTCTGTGGAATTTCCTCACCGCTAAAAACTAATTCCCTTGTTGATTTCTATAAGATTCTGTAAGCAAGCCCACAAGGGGATGTAGTTTATTCCTACTTAGTTCCGGCATGGAATTTGCACTTTGCTTATTGAAGTTTCAAAGGAATAGGTACTTTAGAGTGTTGCAAGCCAGAAAAATTCTTGAAGAAGGATGCTCTGAGCTTTTTTATAGGTGCTCATTTCTATGCCGCAGAACGTTTCCGGTTCCACTAACAAGGTTATGGCAGCCTTCTTTGCTAATAGATAGATATCTGCTTTTGGCACCTCGTTCCAAACAACTTAAACTTCGTTGATTAACTGCGCCAAAGTTTACGGAGGATGGTGCAAAGAGAGCAGTCTCCTCCCTATGATATTCCACACATGCTCGATGGGGTATAAATCCTAAAAACGAGGTGGCCACGGCGAAACAGTAACGCCTGCTTCTTCTATAGTTCGACGAGCAATATGGGGACGTGTATTGTCTTGCTAAAAAGGATCTGTGGACAACCATCTAGATAAGGTAGTACAGTGGTTTGTAGGACATCATCCACAGAACGGGCAGCTGTCATACTGCCTTGAATAAACAGAAGTGGTGATTGGCTATCATAAGCAATAACCCTCCTAACCATTACTTCAACAGTTCTCTCAACAAAAAACCCAATATTGCGTCGCTCTCCACGATGGCGTCGTACGGCTATCGTGCATACCTAGATAGAATCATGCTTTATCGTAGAAGACGACATTATGCCATTCTGTTTCCTAATGCTGCCGTTCTCTGCACCAGTTCAAGCGTTGACGGCAGTCGTCCGCAGTCATAAGAAGCACTAATCGTGGACGATGTGAAACAAGTTCAAAGTCTCGAATGCGGTGATATAGTGTATGCATAGTAACAGGTCTACGTTCTTCTCCAAACCGTTGATTAACGATTTGATGGGTTGTAGCAAAACGGTCTCGTAGAGCTAGTTTTGCCCTAGGACAAACCAACATCTCGATAGGCAAAAATTCTACCCCTGTCAAAATCACTGTGACGGTGATATTTTTGACGACTTCGAACTACAGTTATTTTAATAATAATAATAATAATAATAATAATAATAATAATAATAATAATAATAATAATAATTCCAAAAACATCAAGAGGCCGAATAGCGCAAAGCGCCAAGTTCTGATTGGGGTAGTACACTCTATCGTCTTATACGAAGCACCTATATGGCATAACATACTGGACAAAAATGTATATAGCAACATATGCGATAAGCTCCAGCGGAAAATTCTCATCAGAGTGACATCAGCATTCTGTACGATTTCTACGGTGGCGCTTCAAATTGTATCTGGCGTATTTCCACTGGACCTTTTAGCATCAGAGCGAAAAACGATTTTTTTAACGATTTTTACAAATTGTTGAAAAAGAAATCGTTGAAAAACATAATACAAGCCGAGGGGCTTTTCCGGATTTTCCATATTTTCGGATATTCTCATACATAACTTTTAAACGAGAGGTCCATGCTCTAAAAAAGAGGGTATTTCTTGAGAGCCTAAAATGCAGAGTGTAAACGACTTTTCCTCGGTTTTTCCGGGTTCTCCAAGATTTTCTGGCTTTTCCATACCATTGTTTTAAGTAAAAGATGCCAAGTTCTGACAAAAAAAATTGTTCAAACAATCGAAGCTGTTTAAAACTTGCACGCACGCTCACTTTACTTTCACCTTAATCTGCCCACACGCGCAAACTCATTTATAATCTAGGACTTGCAGCTCCCATACCTCCGAAACTACTCATAGGATCTCTTAGTGCCCATTGAGACTTTTGTTCAGGGTGACGAAAACTTCATTTTCCCAGTGTTTTAGCCAATTTGACAGAGGGTCAATTTCCCATAAGGTTTGCGCGGGGTTCTTTAGGAAGGTGGATTACTATCTGGCGCAAATCCTGACAGGGCATCGGGTGTTTAGAGCGTACGCACTACGTTTCGGAAAAGACGTAGATGTTAGCTGTATATATTGCGGGGAAGAGGACACGGTTGAACACACAGCCTTCTTGTGCCGAAAGTGTAATTACCTGCGAGAAGAAACAAATAACAGGTTCGGAATAAACCTGACACCGGAAAATCTCGTGGAAGAAATGACATCTACAGAAGGAAAATGGAGGACTATACAGAGCATGTTTAGCAGACTTATGAAAACCAAGGAAGATCAAGAGTGGGCGCGGCAAGCGGATGACAGATATCTCCCGAACTCCTAATCCCGGCACTCCCTGCTGGGGAGAAGTAGGGCAATACAAGTTGAAGAAAAGACAGCCCAATCACCCTGACGTATGTCTTCAAGATGATTCCGGGGTGACTAAAATCTTTTAAGGGGCGGTGGTTGACAGGGCCACTTGTCAGCCTCCGGGTTGACTACGTCCCCGGGGGGAATAATTCCAAAAAATCGTTCAACTTGATTTTTATTTAAATTACTCCTTCTGGATGTAACACTTCTAATGTCACTGAGTATATTTTGTCAGGAATTCCAGCTTTCATTATTGTATCTTTTTTTCTTATGAAAAAAGAGGAGGATTTGATCCAACAGAATAAAGTACTCTTAACGAGATAGATGCTGGATACAGCATAGTTTCTCTCATATAGTTTGAATTTAACACAATTTGAGAAAGCTCTGTTATGTTTGAACTTCAATATAACCTTATCAGCGCGATTTTGTATAAAATACACCTATTTTAAATAAATTTTCCGTTTTGCATTTAATAAAAAGATCCTCATTAGATATTCTGGTCTCTCTTAGACAAAATTCGTAGAGATAAAGAATTAAGGTATAAAGATGCAAATTAGACCTTTTGAAAATGCAGAGAAAATCGCATAGTATGTATTCCAAACGCAAACGGAAAGCTTGTATGTATATATCTTCCGCTTATTTTTATATCTTCCTTCCGGAAACTGTACTAGATACGTATTCGATGTATGTACGTACATACACCAACAACTACAAAGACGATGCTCTTTACGGAAACACCAATCCTCCAACATATAACTATTTCCACGTACTTCCATGTGCACAGGCGGCTGTTATTCTTTTTGTTATTTTTCCCGGTCAATTTATTCCGTTACCGGAGTTCCGGAATGCATCGGAATACTCCGGTCGAAGTCACCGTGTTTGCACAATACTGCATTGGCTTCCGTTCAGCGTCCTACGCTTACAATCACGAACCGCCCGAAGATTTACGTAAGCCGTTTTAATACTTTCGGATGTAGCGGACGCATAAAGCAACCCCCGAAACAATTAGGAAAACGTGTTCGGTGTGCTTGCCACGTATACAATAGTTCGCACGCTTAATGCGCCCACGAATCTTGTATGGTGTAAAATTACATGCGGTGTGAATTATGTACGTCGGTAGGCGGATACGTTTTTGAACGTTGTGTGGGAATGTTTGCTGACATAAATTAAGAATTTCAAGTTATCGTCTTATAGAAATTTCCAATCTCTAGCGACAAACTTGGGATTAGCTTTAGACGAAATTGGGTTCTAAGTAAAGTTCGCGTAAACGAGGAGTATACGTTATTATATTAATGAAGCAGTTGATGGTAAACTGAAGTAGGATATTTTCTCCCTCGAGGAATAATAGATTTTTTAAAACAATTTTTCAGTGCAAGGATTATTAATTTTTCTACTATATTTCCAGACTCGGGAATTTTAGATTTATTTTATTGAATGGGTTTATTCTCTGAAGGATGCATATCAAGATGTTTTGCAAAAATTTGCAGATGTCCTTGATAATTTTTGCATAGCTATTCGCCGTTTTGTGCAATTGTTTAGAGAAATTGGTAGTGTGGATTGTAAAAAAAAAGTTGAAGCAGTTGTGCAATTGGTAGAGGGACGTTCTTAGGTTTATGTGCGGCATTTACAGCCAGAGTTAGATCTTATGGCACTTGCACACGCATTATTAAACATGACCTACATTTACATCCTAACTGTTTGCAAGCAACCCATGAAATACACCTGCAGACCAGGGATGCACAGACTTATATTGGCCTAACAATTTTGTTTACGTTTGACCCCACATTACTTGTCGCTACGTAAGATTGCTTCCAGATTTTCATCTGGAAATGTCCAATAGAGGTTTAACTCTTTTGAATTCTAGAAAACGATCGTGAAAAGCTTGTATTAAAATATCAATTTTTTTACATAAGCGAAATTGACATCACTTTCATTGAATTTCTCCATAATTTTTTGCAGTTCGCAAAATGTCTGTAATTGACTGAATTGCTCTGTGTCCTGAAAAGACTCAATTTGCATTGAAAGGACGAAACATGAGAGTATAACTGCAAAATCAATCGATCTTTAAATTGGAGTCGTGTATTTAAGACAATCAAATGATTTGTGACGTCTACAAGAAACGCTAACAATAAGTCACACAGCCAATGAGGAGTTTGGAGATGTCCTTTTTCTTTTCCGCTAGAAACCTTACTTCAGGAGATCACCATATTTGGTGTTGGTTTTTTGGTGTTAGGTCACTCCCACTATTGAAAGTGAATCTCCGTCAGTTGTAATTTCGGATAATTTCGTTCAATCCAAATTCATTAGCTACAGAACACTTTTCTAGAAGTAATTTGAGCATGTTACTCCTTTTGGTTTGACTTCTCAAAGAGCTCATATCAATCAGTTCTTCACTCACTTCAAAATTTTGCGTTGCGCTTCATAAAAAGTTCAAGAATTGGGCAGTGGAACTTCAATATCAATCATCTATCAATTTCGTAACAAAGTACTCTTCCATATTCGCTGCTAATGTGGTAATAAGAGAAGTTGCAAGAATAGCCATCATATAAGGAAATGCTGTATCAATATTCGAAGAATTAAGATCAACACCCGGAAATATTCATAATAACGAAATTTTTCACGGAAGTCGAGGTTGGTTTCAAAAATTTAAAGCCAGACCTCGACTCCACAATTTAGCATTGAAGGGAGAAGCATCAAATGGGGATACAGTTGCGGCTGAAGATTTTAAGGATGTTCCTAAGAACATTATTGCACATGGTGGATACTCTACTAGGCAAATTTTCAAAGTAGGTGAAACTGGTCTCTACTGGAAAAGGTTGCCAAGGAGAACTTACGTTTCACTGTAAGAAAAAGAATCGCCTGGTTCTAAAATAAATAAAGAAAGATTAACGCCAAACTAAAACATCTGTTAATTAATACTAGTCAAACTCCAAGGACTATGAAGAACCGAGAAAGAAATTCGTTACCGGTTCATTGGAGATGGAACAGGAGAAGGGTGGATGACAGCAGCTTTGTTCCGATAATGGGTCAGAGATATTCCTGTGCCCAAACTTAAAATCTATCGTTTGAAAGAAAATCTAGATTTTAAGATTTTAATTGTATTGGACAATGAGCCCTGTCATCCTCTTGATCTAGACCTAATCAGCAAACTTATACAGCCCATGAAGCAAGATACTATTTCTAATTTTAAAGCATATTTTCTACATACGTAGGACATTCAAACAACATGGAAACAGTTTAATATTTTAAAAGCAGCCGCAGAGACCGAAGAGATTGTAAGTTATTTACTCCTCCCAAGACATACAGTTTGAAGAGATAGAAGTAAACGATTTTCAGGAAATATTAAATCAGGAAGAAGAAAATATAACACCCGATGACTTGCTATTACATAAATTACCAATCAAAAACTAGCAAAAGCGTTTTCGTTGATTGATAACGATATGGAGATATTTACTAACCATGATAATAATGAAAGTCTGCAACGGTACTTTCGGGATTTCGGGGATTTAGATAACTAAATGAAAGCATCAATTAACAGTGACAGTACAAAATGCACGGGCCACCTCTAACCCCTGTGTATCGAAGTTGCGATGGGGCTCGCTAGATGGCGTACTGCGATGAGTCTGTCATTTGACAGGACGTTGTTATTGTAACACGGAAGATTAATTATCTAATAAACACAAGTTGTTCCCGTTTGCAAATCAACGAATTTCAACCACGGGGTACATTTATTTACAATGTTTTGAAGGGAAAAAGCGATATTATGAGTTTATATACAATAATAAAAAAAGGTACAAGCAATGCTTACGCAAGGTGCGACCCAGGTATCCACGTAACTTCCTACGAATAGGTAAAAATTAGCCTGTTAAATATTAATTATATTGATAATCATATACGGGATAACGGTGTGTTGTGAGGGTCAACAAACTCGACACCTCACCGACGGGGAACACAGGGGCCAACTAGTTCGGCCCACTCTGCGACTGGAACGGTGGTGGTTCCGCAGAGGCCAACTAAATTTCGGCCCACTCTACAGAATCCTCGGGGTCATATGAGGCCAACAAAATTTCGGCTCTCCCAACGGATAGGGTGTGCTGGCCAACTAAATCGGATCCGGCAGTCAGGAAGGAAAGGGAAGAGAGCTGGCAAGTAAGTAATATACCCTGGCCAATACCTTTTTATGGAATGAAATCATGAGCAAAAACATTGTTAAAATATACACTGCACATCAAAATTCGACATATACAGGTGAGATCAAAACTATTTACATATACAGTAGTTTTCACAAGAGCGTGTACTGGACAACGGTATTAAAAAAAGACTTAGGAAACAAACTTTTTTATTAAAACACTAGATTAATATGTATGTATACTACCACGCTCCCTACTAATACAAAGTCCAGTCTCCATTATTTTCCGAAATAGCTTCACACCGTCTGGGCATGCTCTCCACCAGTTTTCTTGCATATTCGCTAGTAGTGGCCTCCATATCTGCCTGAGTTTTCGACACAGCGACTTGTAATTAAATATAGGGGTTCCTCGAAGTTGGTTTTTCATTAGTGCCCTAACATTTTCGATGGGGTTCGCATCGGGCGATTGTAAAGGCCAGTCTAACACTTATATCCAATTTTCTGTCTTCCATGACACACATCGGTGGCTTCGATGTTTTGGCTTCGTTCGAACATTTCGCCACTGAATGTTATTTTCATGTAATCGACGACAAATTGTTTGTATGCTAACACTAATATTACGTTTAGTTAATCACTGTTGGCCTTGCTTTAATGTTAACGTTGGATTTTTTTCGAAAATCTTTAGTATTGCTCGATCCATGCGATTAACGGTAACGCGTTTTCTCCCACATTCTGGAAAGTCGTCCACATTTTTATTCTTTTTATACCGATTAACCCACTTATCTATAAATGCCTTCAATCGATGCAAATATTTTTCTGCGGATTGCAACGACATTTTGGGTCCTTTAGGGTGCGAACACAAAAACACTTCTAGTCTAGCTTAATATACGGTGAACTCATTTTGCTCTGTGACCTGTTCTTACAAATACGCAAATAAAACTGATCTGAAACTCCCTAGCGTAATAGAGTAAACATAATTGTTTACGAAATAGACCTCCTTTTCTAAGAAGGATCATGTAATTAGGTACTTATGCCGTTTACGCTCTTGTGAAAACGACTGTATCTGTGCTAGTGCAAGAAAACAATTTAAAAATAAATATAAATTCGGTAAAAATAAACGGAAATAACTTCTAAAAATTGTTTCTCTTGCTAAGAACGCCGGAGTTCGTTACAAGTCGATGTAGAAATGTTATGAATGCTGTTGCTAAAGATGTTCAGTGCCATAACGGTCTTTATACTACGCGTAAAATGAAAGCAAAGCAGCAAACTTTAGATGAATTTTTTAGAAACTAAAACCCAAAACGCTGAGTAAATATTTTTTACTGTTAGAATTTACAAATTCAGTTTCATTATTAGAATGTTTGCTTTTTTCTAAAAATATTCATCTATTAAAAAATACGCCCCAAGCATTTCACAACATGATCACGACATACACATGGAACGACACGCATATGGAAAAATAAAATAAAAGAATATCAAATGCTGAACATGACAGAAGGGAAATCTTGACACCTTTCGTAAATATTTCCAAGACTTAGCATCACACATTTTAAAAGCTTTGTAACAATTAAATGAGAAAAGCCGAAATACCTGATTAAAGCTAATTATACTTCTAATGCTACACCTATTATATATTTTATTAAAGATATTACATTTATTGCATTGAATTAAATTTATAACATGCACAGTACACCCTTCCCGAATATAATCAGGTAGTTACAAATTCAAAAGAGCAAACCGAGGGCAAATTACTACGTAAAGTAAGAAGTTAATGTTGATCTTATTATCTTGCACGCAGTAGAAGACATTATCTTGAAAAGGGGGCGCTGCGAGCCGTATAAAATTATTTTATTACGATGTAACTAATCCCCTTTAATGCGACCCTCGTACATCTCAGAGACGTCTATTCTGTAGTGCTGTATCGAAGCAAAAGCGGGCGCACATATATCCATCTAGTTTTAATTACTTCATTCCGAGAATCTCTATTACTTCCCGCTTTATTGTGTTTCGAAATTAATTAGTATTCGACGGCAGTTATTATCAGGAGTCGCAGAAGTTATGGCGAAAAGTTTACAACCAGCGTAACATGTTAGGCGTATTATATGACCATTACTAACATACCAATCGCTTAATGCTTAACCTACATACACGTTCAGAAACTATACGAACTATCCTTGAGATTCAGTGAGACGGCTTAAAATAAATTGGAATTTTAGAACTAATTAATTACTATTAACTAATTTAAAGTAATGTAAAATAATTTACAGAACTTAAAGAGAGAAAACGGCAAAGAAACATAATTTAATTCAGCCCTTTCGATTAAATTTTTGCGCACGCTAAAAAGGTTGTAATAGGACATACGAAGACTAGAAACGGCTGTGCATTCTGAGGGAATGATTGTGACTATGTATCGTCCCATCCTATCATACAATATAACGCAGAATGTTGGCATACCTGAAACCAAAATGACAACGGCATGCTCGACGCATACCAACCGACAAATTAGGTACATTCATCTCTTCCGGCCGTCCCGATTGCGTTACCCACACGACACACAAACAGTTCGCTATATCATACGAAGTTATTGTTGTAAAATAAAATGATTTTATTCTTTAAATGGTTAAAGTTTTGTGTTGCTTCAAATATTTGTATATAAAATTATTACAATAATTTTCTACGAGAAGTTAAGTGCATGAAATGGCAGATTTCCTGCAATTTGAGAAAAATTATTACATTTTAGCGATTATCGATAGAAAAAAGTATGAAAACATTAAGAGAACAATGCCATGCTTCAGAAATTCAACCTGATTAAGAAATAACACGTAAGACTGAACTCGCACTGGTATACAAACGGCTCCAAAACGAAATATGGCGTAGGAACTGGTATATGTGAAAGAAAGTCTAGAAAGGTCCTTTCGATAAGCTTCAGCAAGGACACAACGGCCTTTTAAGTTGAGGTAGCAGCAATTCATCACTGCGGTAGAGAAGTAAAACGATGGAGCGCCTTAAATGATGTGGCTTTTCAAAAATAAGAGTTCCCATTCACAAGGGCGTGAAGAGAAATGAGGCAGCAGATGATTTGGTCAGACAAGGTTGGTCAAACCCATTCGTTTAGGCTGGCCTTTCCTTAAGCATCGTCAAATCACAAATCAGAACGCCCAACCACGTATGCATACGTAACAAGTCCAAGAAATACTAGTAAAGATCACCAGGACCAAGACAGTCGAAAAAGTTCTAAAGAAACAGAGGCCTAAATTGACTACGCTAAAGTCAGGAAAACTGTCAAAGGTTGGTTAAAGCCATTCGTTAAGGCTGGCCCATCCTTCGGCACAACCAAATCACAAATCAGAAACTCCATCCACAAATGGTTACGTAACAAGTTCAGGGAATGGTGGGAAAGATCACCAGGACCAAGACAGGCAAACCAGTTCTAAAGGAGAAGAGGGCTAAATTTACTAAGCTAAAGCCAGCAAAACTGTCAAAATAGACTAAGGATGCGTATACATAATATAAACCTTGCATAGGATGATATTGGCAGATTCTGCAAAGAGAAGGAAGAAGTTCTAGTTCATGTGGTGTGCTATTGCGACAAGAGGTTTCCAGTATTTACCTTTGGCGAACACGGAATCCGTTAATACGAATTTTTGCCAAATTGTCAGCCATCAGAACAAATCAACTGGATGAAAATAATCACCAAGAAGAGGGTTCTTTTGCAGCTTTGATTATATACTAAAATGGATAACATAGGCTTTGAGTTTCAGATATGTTCTTGTTTAGTTAATTGGGTGGAGTTTTTACTATCACCTGATGATAATTATTTGACATACACACATACAGTTGCCTTTTCAGAAACTTAATATTAGAATCACTGATATTTATATTTTTTCATGTGCGTATTGGAGTCACTTAAGAATGTTGTCATTTCCACCTAATAAATACAGCTCTAGAACTAATTTCAAATATAATTGTTTTGTCTTTAAGTAAGTTTTTAATAGTAAGACCGTTCAGCGAAAGATTCACAGATTCTTGAAAGCCCAAAGGCAACGTTATTTAGCTGGAAGATATTGCCCTGTATTGTTGTACTAAAAATACCATCAGTAACTTGTTTGAAAATTTGGTCTCAAATTATTGTATTGTCAAACAAATATAATTTAAATTTTATGTATCCTTATCATACTTTCTGATACACATAGAGGGCGCTGGATACTGTATCATACTGTAAAGTCATATCAGCTATTGTCGAGGCAAGATAGATACGAACGAAATGTTCTTCAGCCTTTTATTCATCAAGGACTCCCTTCAAGGACTGGATGTATAGGTTCCTGGGTCTTCGCTGCTTGAAGGCAGGGTGGTGATAAATGGTGATGTGCTTAAGATAGATATCGATACATGTCACTTATGACATTTTATGAGGTCACATCAGGTCACATTACTAACTCTAAAATACGAATTTGTTATTGCTTACAATAGATGTGAATTGTGAACATTTGAAAGCGTAAATGATTAAGATTGCGTTACTTTGGCACAAATTACCACTTCCAGTAATTAAATCATTATTTTAACAGACTATTATCAATTAACGTAAAACGAGTTTCCTCTAAACTATTGGTACTAAAGTGCCTCGTTGCCGCTTTGTTTCTAAATAGCATGACCTAATATAATCGATCTATTGAATAACTATAGTCTGTGTCATCTAAACTTCGCAACTTATGTCTTATGGAATATAGCTCTTTCTTACTATCCTCTAGAAATTCTCATATAACTATCCTTCTTTTGACGTAACAACGTTGCAAAATCATTTGTCTAGGGAATATTTTTATTTAGCGTTTGACATACTGATATTTAATCTCACTTAAATATTTCGACCTGTCATCGTTTGCGTATATTGTATTCTTTGCATTTTTTTGGAATTATCCCTTAATTTCTATTTAGTTTTGTGTGAAAAAGTTCTTTTAAGAACTATTGCTATTGTGAATAATGTAAACTGTTATAAGTGCAATCCATGATATCATTTATGAAAATAATTTTCAATTTGTCAACTTTGTCTTACGTTTGAATTGTACAGGAACTGTAAATGTTTTATAATCCAAGGTAAAATTTGATTAGTGATTTAAAGAAAAATGTCAACAGAATGTATTCTATTGATGTGCATTACCTCGCTTTGCATTAATGTGTCTATGACATTTTGCAAGTACCTAAAGATTTAAAACAGTTTTCTAACCTGAACGAATAAGCATATTAATTTTAAATGTCAAATTGAAAGATCAATCTGATGTATAGCCAACCTATAATAATGAAAATAAAATAACCCTGCTGTTGGAAATTTGGCAACCTCTAGTATAATCTCCATAAGGCAATACTTACGAAGTTATAGACTATAACGACAGATTCGACAACAGCAGCGCAGTGTTTGACGTCATTTTCGATCAATGACTTGCATAGATATTTATCTTGTCTCGACTATACTTCACCGATTTGTGACAGCTACAGTTTGACTCGTACACACAGAATTAGAGTTTTGAGAGGTTTGAGTATGAACTTACACCACGATCTGGTAATCTATTGTCCCCCATCACATGAGCTATGTGATTCTAGGATATGCCTGCAGTTATCGTTCCATATACATATGTAGTTTGTTCCTATCTAGTTCTAGCATGGGTTTTGTTCTAGTTATTGAGGTTTTCCGGGAAATACCTTGGAGTGTCTCAAACTAGGAAGACACACTGATGGTACCGTGTAATTATTGCTGTATGGAACGAATTTTTTGAGGCAATTATCGCTCTACGATACCACCAATACCTGTGTATGTTGTGTCTAATGATTTTTTCTGAGGAACATAATTTATCGTTAAGTTACCTGTCTGCTTAGCAGTAGTCTGCGGTTATACTAACGTCAAACTTGTAGAAAAATCGACGTAGCATATCTGATTTACTGGATTTCTGTCTTTCCAACCAATATTTTGATATATTTTGCAGAGTTTTAAGTCCTGTTATAAAGATTCTTGGCGGTTGTAATACTAAATTTCATTGTTGGTTTTGTGCTTTGAAACATGAAAAAAAGAAGTATCCTTAGTGGCAAATGAGGAAATAGTACCGAAAGTCCAAAATCCGAGAAGAAAAAATACCAATTGCTGTAAGGGATGATTTTAAATCTACATTGAATGACCTAGAGCAGAAGGGTATAATTAGAAAGGTGGACGAAGGGACGCCCTGGACTAGTAATGTAGTATTAGTAGAAAAAAAAAAGATTGCAAGTTACGGGTTTGTATAGATCCTCTAGAACTAAACAGGGGGTTGCGTAGGTCAAACTATCAAATACCTACCATTGATGAGATTTTGCCTGAGTTAATGGAAGCTAAAATATTTTCTACATTTGATGCAAGAAATGGATTTTGGCAGTTACTTACCATTAGAATGTAAAAGTCAATTGTTGACAACATTTTGGACGCCATGGGGGAGATATTCTTGGATAAGACTTTCTTTTGGTATTGCCCCGGCACCAGAAATACATAGTTCAGAAAGCACAACATGAAATAATATACGACTTAAAGGGAGTAGAAGCTATTGCTGATAATTTTTTAGGTTATGGTAGAGGAAAGACAATAGAAGAGGCTATAGAAGATTAGAATATAGAAAATTTGTTTAAACGATTAATCCAAATAAAACGAAGCTGCTGCTAACAGAGGTATTATGATACCTCTGTTAGCAGCAGCTTCGTTTTATTTGGATACTATGGGCATATTTTAACATTACAAGGTTTACAAGCGGATCCATCGAAGATTACGACGATTAAGAAGATGACAGTTCCAACCAACAAGAAAGAATTACAGTGTTTTTTGTGCATGATAAATTATTTGAACAAGTTTTCGCCTAATCTTTCGATTGTTTCAGAACCTTTGAGATTACTAACACATGAAAAGAGTCAATGGAACTAGACTAGTGAACATGAAGGTGTTTTTAAAGCCCTGAAAGGTATGTTTATTAATACTTTAATTCCGATGAACGCATAGTTTTACAGTTCGATGCCAGTAGCAAGGAACTAGGTGTAGCATTATTGCAGTTAGGGCAGCCAGTGGCTAATGCATCTAAGACATTGACATTAGACATAGTTCATTTTTACATCTTCAAGCAAACTTGTCAACACTGGTATATTATCATCTTAATTTTCTTTACATCAACCAACATCAATGTAGTTAGTGTACCTAACCTTGTTTATAGGACTAAATAATTTATATAAAACTCAATTGTCCTCGATTCCCAAAGCCAATCAACATTCCAAGGTAGACGCAAACAGGAATTAAATATTCTTCCCTGCTAGTTTACCCAATATACGAACGTCATGTAAATTTAACGTCTACAACGAAATCCACTTAACCGTACCAGTATGGGGGAAGCATGCTATAATTCCACATTTCAATTAGTAAATATATGCAGACAATGAAGACATTAATACTTGAACTAGCGTAATCTACGACCTTCATCAATTTATTCCACTGTCAAGCTACAAATGCAGTCACATGCAGGCCCTCCATCTTACGTATTACAGCATAGCGATACGAGTCAGATATTAAGCAACATTCTTCTTGAGTGATTTACCACTGCATTAAGCCGCAACGTGCACACCCGAACGCCCTCTCTAAATCACGGTGTATTAGAAGCACCACTGTATCACAGACGTATATTTCCACGTTGCCCTATAGTGCGGTGTACCTTGGCTATTGCGATTCCAACATTGTTGGGTTTCAAGAGATGAAGCAGCAAAAGAGAAAGAAAAAAATTGAAACGCGACCGCAATGTGCACGAGCGGAAAGGATGAATAGTCGCCCTTACGAAGCATACATAGTTGTCTTGACTGAAGGCAGTCGGTACGAGGGAGATGGCGAATTTGACGGAATCGGAGAGAATCGTTTAAAATTTCAAATGACTTCTGCTTCGTGGAAGTCGTATGCGCTGTGCACTTTTGTTGTGGGAGCTTTTTGCGTCGTATATGTTACCGCTAGAACCGATTATTCCTTGTGGTATATACATACTTGTTACTGATGATATTTGATACATCTACCCGTAGGCGTATGGCAGTTGACGAGAAGTTTCAGCTACAAGATATGCTGGGAAATTGATGTGGGAGTTCTTTACAATGAGATACATACTTATATGTACTACATGCATGTACGCTCTCAAATCAATAGGATATTTAATAGGAAGTCAGCTTGAAAATATACTTTGTAAATGTAAATAGGATTATTGTGTTGAATGCGAGTAGGCCGACATCAAACGAGCTTCCTCTATATTCTCTGAACTAACTAAAAGTTATGATAACTTTAAACTCTTCACTAAACTGTTAACAAAGAATTACTGCTATTACTCCAAAGAAATTCGCCACAATTTGTTAATTCTTTGCCCTTTCATCACATACTAAATGTGGTGATAGATAAAATAGACAAAATCTGCTTTCCTAAGCAGACAATGGGACGACGATTAGATAGTTATTATCCACTAGCAGATGGTAAGAAATACCCAATTCGAAAAAGAGTGGGTAAACTAGGTCTCCTAGCTCTGGAATTCCAGAACATCATCAATTGAAGACTACTGTTTGAGTATTTGAGAGTGTTGTAAGTACTACACCATCAAATTTATTTGTGCTTCGGTATATTGTAGCTAGAGAACCAATACGTTAGCAAGAACTGCATTAAATATTCCGGTAATAGAACTAGAACTATAGATAAGACTGGGGATTACAGAATTTGGAGAATCATCTAACTTCGAATTTACTTAAATATATTGGGAGAATCTTGATAACTAAGATGATACTAAGATGTCAACAAATAACCATCATCGGTACTATGTTATCACGATTTGTGAACAAATCCTCAACGTGAATGAGAAAGTGGTACTTGCGAATGTAAGGAGGTTATGTATCAAAGGCATCTTGGATTAGTGCTGTAGGTGTGGCTCTTTTAGGAGTTGCAAAACTATGAAGTACAGTCGATGTATGATCACAGTAGTGGTATTACATACGGCACATACATCCCATAAGATAATAAACTGTTGCTATTGTGGCTCTTTCTCCTGTAAAGTGCCGAAATCCAAGTTAGAATGCGTTAGCATGTGTTCCAAGATTAATTAATTATTAAAAAATACAGAAAAAGGAGGAAACACAGTAAAAGCTTCTACCATAAACAGTTAGTTCAAAGTTTTTACTACTGTAGACTGATTTTTATGATCCTATATATTCATATCTATTCTATATCCTTGCTTCATTTATAGCATTGCAGTTAAGCTTGCATCCTTTGGACTTGGAGTAAACTTTATAGCCCAATTAAAAGAGAAAATAAAAAATTCCAGAACTCTGAGAAGTTGTATAGCGTCAGGTCGGCAGTTCTCTATTCTTTATTCAAATGAAATATTTTCGTCTATTTCTATCTTAATTGTTTAGCAATAAGAATCTAGACGAAAACATTGCTATATATTAAAGAATACAGTAAAAGCTCAATTTAACAAATGCATTACACTTAGAAAAAATATTTCCATACACCCTATTTCTACGATCAATAATGTATTAGATAAATCCAAAAGTAAAAAAGGGCATTTTGCTGAGGGGACACCCGGGATTGAACCGGGGACCTCTCGATCTGCAGTCGAATGCTCTACCACTGAGCTATATCCCCACGCGTGTACCATATTCTGTAACAGAGTATAATAATTATTAATTAAAAACTAAAAAAAAAATTGTAAGGCCACGTATAGTACTTTTGTAAGACAGTAGAAGGAGTTGGATAACCTGGAATAGAAAAATTAAGTCGTAAACTTACATCTAGAGCATTAAAGAGTTACTTACTAATGTCATAAAAGGTTTACGTCTGTTTGCTTCGTTTTCTTTCGTTCGTTCTGTAAAATTATGTCAAAAATGTGTTGGTCCACCAGACTTTGCTCATCTTTACTGACGTCTTCACTCAAAAACCCATCATAACCTTTGTTCTAACATATTTCCAATATTGAAGATGAATTTTTGCGAACCAAATACATTCAAATATTTATACAAATTACTCAACCAAAGTTTTTGCGTTTCTGTTTACATTCGAGGTATTTGCTTTTTGGGTCATTAAAGATGTCATTGCTGCAACGCATATTTGATGCTATTTGATGACGTTTGGTATTTTATAGGTTATGTGGGACCAGTGAATGTTAATAATTGATCATCTCTAATTCAAACCAAGAACAAGTAAATACGACTATTTCCTATAGCCAAATTTATTTTTATAATAACAGTTATTAAAAAATGGTTATAGAATACCGAATATAATATAATATTAACTTAATAAAAGATGCACATATGAAATTAAGGTAAGTGCTGTCAACAAAACGTCAAACTGTCATCCAATTATAATTTTCTAAAAACTCCGTTTTTGTGGACGGAGAAAATATATTTACTGCTGTGACGTAAGAGTCGGACAAACACTCATTAGAAATTTGGAAACATATTTGCAACGAAAATATACGCCTAATGATTCGGCACACCTAACACCGCGTTTTAATATTTATTGCATTCAAAATTTTAGCCCCACTTCTTCATCTATGGGCTCAACCAGAACCGATGTGAAAAGAGCAGCGATAGCAGCCGATTTTTTCCGAAGATACCCGAACGTACATAGCCGTCGAAGTCCATACTGTCAGGGGTAGCTATATATAAAAAATTAAAAAAAATACAATCAATATTACTGTAACTTCAGTTGCAGTTTAAATGTTTAATGAACCTCCAATTAGTAGGATAGGTTATACCACAAAGCACCAATAATCTACAGAGACTCGACGGACGTACTATCTATTGGGAATGAAATTCAGCGCCTCTCCCGCTTGTAAGCTGAATTAATGTAGAAAGGCGGGTTATTCAAATTGCAGGATAATTTTATAGTACAATGTTCGAACACCTCATAAAATATTAGATGTCGATAGAACTTAACACACAAGTTTATTAGTGGCTAAATATGTATAAAAATATTTATACCAAAGAGCCAACACACTTTTGAGACAGTTTCCTACAACATTGAATAGTTGACAAGATATCAAGGCAAATTGTCAGTTGCATAGTCATTCACAGCAGAAAAATAAAAGAAAG
>SMLS01053608.1:0-18227 GCA_004785975.1 Popillia japonica
TGCAAAATATTGGGAATCCATAAAACCAGAACCACTGCTTTGCACCCACAGTCTGATGGCATGGTGGAACGCATGAATCGAACAGTGATAAAATATTTGTCAAAAACTGTCGCCGACCACCAACGTGATTGGGATCAACAACTCCCTCTATTTCTTCTGGCATATAGAGCATCGGTTCATGAAACGACAAGTCAAAGCCCGGCCAACGTAATTTTTGGTAGAGAACTACGACTACCATGCGACCTGAAATTTGTATTCAAGCCCAATGAAGAAATAGTTGGAGAAGACTACGTGTCCAACCTCAGGAAGCGAATGGATGAGATCCACAGCACAGTAAGAACTAACATCCATGAGGCAAGTGACCGAATGAAGGAGCGTTATGACATCAGAGCGGACGAAAGCTCATACCAACGAGGAGATCTTGTGTGGTTGTATAACCCTAAGCGCCGCCGTGGATATTCCCCTAAACTGCAGCGATCATGGGAAGGACCCTACTAGGTAGTCAAGAGAATTAACGATGTAATTTATCGCATCAGACGGAAGCCGAACGGTAAACCAAGAGTGGTTCACTTCAACCGACTGGCCCCATTCCTCGGAAACAACCATGAGCAAAACAGCGAACAGAATGTCCGAGTTTGTAACGTTCCAAATGCCGAGGTTACTTATGACGACTTCATGGCCAACTACGGACAAGGACGCAAGGTTCGTCATGCTGTCACGACGGAAATCCAACAAGACCTATTTCTGGCCCCCGGAAACCACGCCTTGGCACACTGCGTTGCCAAAGACCTTAAGATGCAGAAAGGAATTGCCAACGTATTTCGGCAAAAGTTTGGCGGGACCGAGAGTCTTAAGAAACAGCAACCACAAATTGGAAAAGTCTTATACCAAACTGTTCAACACCGGCCCTTGTTTTATTTGGTGACCAAAGAGTCAAGCTCCGGAAAACCATCTTACCGCACGATGTGGGACGCTCTAGAAAGTCTTAGGGAATACCTGCTAGAAGAAGGCCTCAACAGACTGAGCATACCAAAGCTAGGATGCGGATTGGATGGATTGGATTGGCGAATCGTCAGAAGTATGATCGAAGAATTGTTTCGACATACTGGAATTGAAATCGTGGTTTGCTGTTACAACCCCCGAAGAACAGGAATGACGAGAAAGACCGTGCCCTGCTATTTCTTTGGGAAATCGGAATGCAGAAAGGGACCAGAGTGCCGTTATCTCCATGAAGCCGGTGAGCGGCGCTGTTCCGGGACGGAACAGTCCTAAGGAGGGGGCAGTGTTACGAATAGCGCCATCTAGCGACAAAGCCGTTTAAAATGGATTATGCAGTGCACTGTAATTATGATATACGGATGGTTTGCGTGTTTTTCTGGAGACATTCTAGAGAGGGCGTTCCAGAACAGTCTAGTTTAGTGTAGAGAATTCTAGAAGCTATATTTTATGTATATAAGGGTGACAATCTCGTATGCGGGACAGTCTTGAACTAGTGCGTAATTAGAACGGACGCTGTGAATATAAATACGAAACGTGCATATAAATTTGTGTTAGTTGAAATAAATAGTTTAATAGTGTTCTACGTTACCAAGTAATTCTTAAGTGTTAAATTAGTTTAAATAAATACTTCTGAGAAAATATTATCGCCTGAAGATTATTTAAAAACCCTAAAAACGTAACAATACCAAACTAAAAGCGGGATAAAGAAGATTATTTGAATCACCAAATTTCTTAAACATTGTAAATGTATGATGAGGTTCTACGTTAGCAGAAAATAGAGAAGGTTTACAAACGCCACATCGGGTAAATTAAGTTTTTTTAGAATGAATCCGCAGACATAGGTGACAGCTTGTTAATTAAAATCAATTTCTTCATTAATCGGAACATTTAGAGAAGCTTCTAGTTCGTTCTTATCTAATGCACAAGTCCTATCACTTTTAGGTACAATAGAAGTCATAAAAGATTGCAGATTGCTTAAGATATGCCCACTATCCCAGTGGCGGCTCGTGGTCGAAAGCGTAGGATGTTCACAAAATCGAGAACATGCGAATTTTTAACTAAAATCGTATAAAAAAATTACATGTCATGTAGTAGGTAGCTATCCTTTATTACAGTCACTTAAAGTGAACCGAAAACGTAACGAATCGAACACATGTGGTTATTTACGTATTTCTGCAATAAATAATAAGTTTGATACACTTTGTTCATTTATTTATTAACCGTTACACAAAAGTAATGCATCAAACATGAACAACAACTGAACTATAATATATTTCAACGGATACTTACTACTGAATGGCGGGAATTCTTAAATTTTAAATTGGAAAACAACAGCACAGATATGTACGGGTGCACACTTCGTATGTGCTCCGGCTCATATGAAATTGCCGTATCCCTCTCCACCCCCGCTACGTCTCTTATGCCCGCATACCTCCACAAAATCAACGTAGCCCCGCCTACTTGGCGCACGTGCTCCGTTCTGCGTCAAAAATGCGATGTATAGAAAGGTAATAGTCGTTTCGATTGTCTGCGTTATATTTCACGAATGTATTAAGATTGAGTGATTGAGTAATACATTTTATTGATTTGTAAGCGAGCATTGTTTAGGAGGTTCACGTGGTCATGTGCTATACAGTGTCCTATACAGAAACCGCCACTGCACTATCCTCCTCACAATTGAACCCGATAGAACGAGAAGACTAAATTATTTAGAATACAAGTTTTAAAATTGGCACTAAACTAATGACACAGAATAAACTAAAAAGGGCAATTATGAGTCATCACGATTTCCGGAAGTTGAGAATGATGCCGGATGTACCCTCTAGAAAATATGGCCGTCTTTGTTATTGTTGTGTGTTAGAGATTAGAGTATCAATGTTTGTAATAATTTGTCAGGTAATTAAAACCCTTTTTTAAATTTATTTTGAACTTTACGCAATAGCGGAATCATTACGTAGATAATCTATTTGTTTTTTGAACATTTTTATTATTTAACGTTCGTGCGGACATCTGTTAAATAGACTTGGAACTTACTGTGCGTATGCGCGTATGATTAGAATCCTTATATCATGTATATTACATGGATACCGCGTTAGGTTCCCAACTATGTTTCCAACATAGCAGAGACAAATTATATTCTTCCTTTTCGTTCTTATTTATGAAAGTCATTATATACCTTGCTTACTCTGTATCACTCAGGCAAAAGATTGGCTTAAAATTGCGTGAAATTGAAACAAGTTTAACCGCGAAATTCAAACTGCATAGTGTACGATTTAAGAAAATATTTAGATTTTCAAACAATTAACAAATGTGAAATCTGTTTTCTCACTTATTCAACTGACCCTCTTAAAACTATGTAAAAAAAGTGAATTATAATGCAAAAGTAAAGGAATAATTCGAAGGAAAAACTATTTTCAAATAGCAGTACGAGTCCTGTCAACAAAACGTCCCAATGACATAATATGACATGTCCGATATGCGCTTCCCGAACAATCAGGGGTACAGAGTAAGACAGCAGCATTGGTGATAGCTTACTCACAAAAAAGATAATGCGAAAAAGGCACGTTGCACATCTTGGAAACATAGTCGGTAATAAGTTCTTATGGGCTAGCAGTATACATGATCTAAGTTAGAATCATAGATTTTTTGGGACAAACACAGTGAAATTCGTGCCAAACATATTCAAGTCATGGCGGAGTCTATTCAAGGTCATCTAAATCATTACCTGAAAGAACAAAGGGTTTGACGTTTTTGACACGTTGTATACCACAGATCACATCACTAGTGATGTGATCTGTGTTGTATACCATGTTATCGTCATTGTTGTTATTTGTATGTGTTCTTATTATTTTGATATAAATCTTTAGCTTTTTGTTCATAAATACATATATAATATGTCGGCATATTGTAATTTTCACACATAAAAATACATACCGACGCCATAAACATAATCTTTTATAATAATGTCACTCTTCCACTATCATCAAATATCGCGCCAAATTTAAAATAAAAAATAATTGTCTCATCCCGAAATAGCTATACCACTTTGTCGTCGTTTACCCTTTTTCAGTGGGATTATACGATCAAGGTTACGCTATATATTTTGTGGATATCTCTTTCTCATATGTTTCTCTTTGTTGCACCCGTTGTAATGTTGTTAAAATTTCCTCCACTAAATAATATTATGCTAAAGTGCCGCCTTGTGGCAATTTCTGGCGAATGCAACTAGATAGTTCCCCCTTAAGACCACCGCACTGACGTATGACACCAAATAAATTCTCCAATAGCTAAATACTGAACGATTTGCTACGATCAGCAATCGTGGTTATACAAACATAACACTCACTTGAAATTTTGAACATACCGCGGGTTTTATAGAACATGGAACGAGTGCAAAATCAGTAATGACGTCAAATGACGCGGCACCAGGTTAGTGCTAAGTGCAGAACTACAGTTGAATTTTTGGATCTTGTCCGTTACGTCATTAACAATGTAGTTTAGCAAAGATGTACGTAAAACATTAATCGCCGATATTTAATGTACGTTAGAAAGAAATGTAAATAAGATATATGAGTCGTTGCGTTAAGAAGACATACGCCTAGATACTATTCGTATTGGCTATATAGAAGTGTGATGAAGATAGATAGATAGCAAGGTGGAGATATATCGTTTCGTGATACTCAGCTTCATTCAGGTTGATCTATTGGTCTCTAGAGGGCACTCTTCAAAATTAGTCGGTAATATCGTAATATATATAAAATAAGTTTCTATTACATTGTGTCAATTGTGTTAAGGCTCTATTTTCACTCCTGGCGAGTACACCCTAAACTAACGTCGGGTGTGTGCGTGTGTGTTTACCAGTATATTTACAAATAAATTGGATAACAAACACACACACACACACCCGACGTTAGTTTAGGGGTGTACTCGCTAGGAGTGAAAATAGAGCCTTAATATCAAAACCTAAATTTAAATAAAGCTTATAGTTTCAATACAAACCTTTTTAGTGGATTTACGAGTGTTAGTTTTGTTGATTGAACATAGATGCCGCCACAATTTGTCAATGATTTGATTCATCCTGACATTACTTATGACGTAACGGACAAGATCCAAAAATTCAACTGTACATATAGTTCGTCTAATGGATCTTTAGACGCACGTCATTGTTTGATGACATAAGCAAAGATTGCCGGTTAATCTAGCTATCCTTATTTAATAGCGGTGTCGAATATTCAAGTGCGGAAAATACGTATGTCTGCAATACGCATTCATACGTATAAAAATTGATGACGTGCGTCTAAAGATCCATTAGACGAACTTTAGTTCTCCCAAAAGAAAACGCTATTTCTATTCTGATTTTTGACTTTCTCTTTCTATATATTTTTTAATAAATATAGGGCGACGTCTATGGTGATACAAAGCAACATCGTGTTCGTACTCCATTTTAATATATAATTTAATAATTAATAATGAAATCAATGAAATACTTGATCTAATTGAACTTTTCTTTTAAATTCAAACGGCCGATTGACAGAGCAGCTTACTGCGCATGCGCTAATTTTTACAGCGCGGTTTCACCAGAGATAGAGTAAAGGGAACGCACGAAATATACGCATTTTACAGAGCAAACATTACAAAGATGTCGCAGTTCATTGGGAATATTCGTGTATTTCAAACATTACATTGATTGTACAAGATGAAAAATATTTTGCTATTCTTTTAATACCACATGTATATTATTACACATTAATATTTTTATTCTATATTCGAAAGAAATGAATAACAAAAAAGTTAAACGAGAAACTTCTCTACAAATGTAGGTATGTTTCTGCAATTGAAATTAGATATGTATTTGACATTGCCTTTTAGTTACATTATTGGTTTTGTATATTTCTAATTTATAGTGTATACTTTTTATGTAACTGCAACGGTAATACGATAAAATGCGGTATAAGATTCATTTTAAAATCCCGCACATTTAGCAAAATTAAAAATTTGAATTATGGCGCTAGTATATATTCGGAATTTCTCCGAATAAATACGATCATATCCGACAGCCGTCCTATGTTTACCGCTTCGTCAAAAAATTAGCTGCGATCTGCGATTAGCTGTGTTGCGTTTGACTATACCGCGTCACGGCTTCACATCGTGCATGTGAACCGGGCACCGGCTAACCAATTTGGTAGTGAGTAGCTCGCATCTAAACTCGCAAAAGTGAAGTGAACTGAGCTTGACGGTAAAAATAACGCGACTATTATGTAACAATAGTTTTATGAAAAATATCTTAATATTGATATTGAATTATTATTATTAATATAATCAGTAAGATCTTAAGTAGTAATCATATCGACCCCTACTTTTGTTAGATATCTGGAAGGAAGCGGATTGTTTTAAATTTGCTCTCAAAACTGAAAGTTTTAGCGCTCCTATTTTATTTAATATCCTATTTTAATTCCTATTTAATTTAATATCATCAGTCTGTGATATACATTTTACACCTGAAATATTGTCAATAGCAATTAATCAGTTGTCGTAATTCAATAACACCTTCACACAAACTATGATTTTTTTCTCTCTGTAAATACTATTATTTAAGTTGAGTTCAAGTATTGAAGTACTTTATTTTATGTATTCTTAGTGTACTACTTATATTATTTGTATCTTTTGCCCTTAGAAGCAATCTGTTGGGTAAATATATATTATATTATTATTATTATTATTATTATTATTCTTCGGAAATATTTAGCATAATATTAGGTGCCACCTGCATCATAGAAAAAAGAATTATCCGAATATTTGAAAACTTTAAAATAACACACAGAAACACTGTAATAAATAAATTCTGCAATAGTAGACAACATGCATTTATTCAATTGCCTCTAATTTTACGACGGTTACAAATAGAGTAATATGTTTATAAATGAAATTGCAAATATCGATAAATCGTAAATTAAGTTGTATTTTTGTATTGTAATCGGTTTGGTTTTCCACCAATCGCTTTTATTAAACAATCGTGTGAAATTCCCCTATTATAAGAACTAATAAAATTGTAGGACCTGAAATGTTTCTATTGGTCCGCAATTGGTCGGAAAGAGCATTCTTTTTTTATGACAATCGTCAAAATTTCAGCAGCAAGTCAGGCGGCTTCGCCAAAATGGATTAAATCGAATTTCGTGCAGTGATAAAACACTTCTGGATGACTAGGAAAACGGCCATGGAAATTCGAAATATTTTTCTAGAGGTTCATGACAGATCTACTCCATCATTTTAGACCATCAGCGCCGGGGTGAGCGAGTTCACACGTGGCCGCATAAGCATAAGTGACGAACCACAAGTGGACGCCCAAAAACCGCCACTAATAGCAGAAACAACAGTCATTACAGAAGAACGCGTTGGCCATATCCTACACGAAATTTTGGGCATGAAAAAGTTTTTGACGCGATGGGCGTGTTTGCTTACACCGGAGTAAAGACAAATTCGGCTGATTGTTTCGGAGGAGTGCCTGGTCAGGATTCAACGCAGTTCAATTTTTCATGCGTTTCGTAATCGGGTCATTTATCCCACATTGCACTGTTCAAATTAAATAAGTTGCGCTACGAATTAAGCTCTCATCCTCCATATACCAGACTTAGCCTTCAGCGATTTTCTTCCTATTCCCAAACCTAAAAAAATTGCTGGCAAGAAAGAAATTTTCTTCAAATGAGGAGGTCGTCGCCGCTAGAGATGGCTATATTGTAGACCTCGAAATATCCTACTTTTCCGACGGGTTGAAGAGACTGAATCACTATTTCAAAAAGTGATTGATCTTCGAGGGGACTACATCGAAAAATAAAGAAAAAACCACTTCAACTAAGTCGTCCTCGTATTGTGGTTGAATATACAATGTTATCATGTTAGTAGTTTTAACACAAATTAAGTTAATAACAAAAAATAAACGAAATTTAGTTGCTGAAGAAATAGGATTTTATTGTATCTATGGGAAACACCGCAAGACTACGAGATGAGATTTCGCACGAGAATGGGTTTGGTGCTGTCAAGTAAAAGCCGCAATTTGACACAAAAATTTGATACAATAGGGTCTATAACTGATCTAACCAAGCTCAGGAAGAGCAAGAATTAGTGATGTCCCAAGTTGTAGAGGTTGTTTGCGAAAATCAGGACATAGTCAGAGGTAATCCACTAACGATCAGTTGTGCGAATGCGATATCCAAGCGATTGCAAGCGGGTCTAGGTACAGCGGTTTGGAAAATTTTACGCAACATTCTAAAAATATAACCATATGAACTAAAATGCTGTTTGAATTAAAGAAGGCAGATTTGCGAGTAATGGCTCAGATGGAAATTGAACCCGAATGGTTATCCAGTGTTTTATGGAGAGATAAAGCTCATTTTACTGTGAATAGTAGAGTCAATACTCAGAACTGTAGAGTCTGGTCTGCAGAAAATTCCACAAGAAATCGTTCAAGAAGATCTTCATGACAAGAAAGTCACCGTTTGGTGCGGTTTTACAACTGATTTTATAATTGCTCCGTATTCTAGGAAATTCAGAATGGAGCAGACTGTAACCGTAAACGGTGAACGATATTTGTAAATGTTAAGAGATTGTTATTCCATAGCTGCAAAACGAGTACCACGGATTTGAAAGCAGCTTTTAGGCAGGATGAAGCACCCTCGCACGTTTTGCGACAATTCTAAAAATGGTACCGTGAAAATAAATGTAAAACGTAAAACTGTATATAAATACCTAATTAGTTCGAGTTAAAATAGTGTTACATTGTTCTTGGTTACTATAAAACGATGTTTCCTGCTGTACGCATCATTTATTACTTGTACATCCAGATATTTTAATTTTTCCCTTGCTCGCGACTGTATTTTATAGACTCCTACTATGAATACTCTCTGAACCACTCTGAACAGTATCTGTGTTTGGGTTCCAAGGTTTTTATTGATGCACTTACCTGTTTTCCAGAGCTTTCCTCAAGATGGTAGGAATACATTAACAAATATGTGTATTTTTATGACCTTTTTTTACTTATCTTATTTTCCTGATATTTTTACCACTTTTAGGTCAATTACAACACTCTAATTCGAATAAAGATCAAATTTATTCCAAAACCTTTACAATATAATTTGGTTTTCGTTACAACTTCGTCAGTGGAAAAAAATTGACATATAATCACATATAATTCGTCTCAAAATGGTGTCAAATAATAAATAAATAACTAGCCATGCCTATCAACAAAATTATCTACAGACAAAGAAATTCAGTGATATATAGCATTGCATTATGTTTACAATATCGTGGACAGTTTAAGATATTTTTGAAATGTAAAATTATAATCGTAAGAATAATGATCCTTATATATCAATGTATTTTTTGTCAAGCTCTAATAATTCTGTTGAAGGACTAGGGAAAAAACATAGCAAAAAAACCTAGTCAAGAGCTATAGTTGGAACCACGAATGTTTACCGTTGCGTCATCAGTGTAGTACAGTATGAATTAAATCAACACGCCGAAGTCAAATTAGCATCAGAAAACTAATGTCAAAATACAGATGACAGGACAAAATGACATATTGCAAGGTTCACTCAGTATTCACTACACTACTGTCAATCGTCAGTTTCACCGTATTTTTAATTAAATTGTACATTAATTTTGTTGATTTTACTGCATAATTCATTCTTTCAAGAAGACTTATACGATTTTAAGCGTGCATAAGGTACATAATATTCTTTTTTTATGAGTATAAATGTGATTGAAATTGTCAATGATCTTTTTGACATTAGTCGCGCCACTTTACATTTACATGATAGGTATGGGTTTCCAATTTAAAAAAAAGTAGGATGGAAAAGCAACGAGATGACAGTAGTCGGTGGAGATATAAACACTTACGAGTGGTTCAGAAGAAGAGGTCCAGAGTCAAAGAGAAGAGATGTGTGAAAAATATTGAAACCCCACCTCCGGTTAAAATCTATTTGACCAGGTTGGAATCATCACATCAAACCGTACACAATATAACAATACAAAATTAATAGGTTAAAACCAATATCCATATCTGATCAATATATACTCGAAAACGTCTAGTATTATTTGCGTTTTAGCAGTCATAAAATGTAAATAAAGGTTATGATTTGATCGCCTGAAATGTCAAATAATTAACCGGAAGTAGCTAAGTAATAATACTTTTCTGTACGCAAAATACTGCGCTCTATGTTCTATTGCACTCATTCCTTCAGACTTATATATGCACGCATTCTAAACGTTGTGCGTAACTTAGAAGCCGTACATTTCAACTTACGTCTCACTCATACAACATATATTTACATTAAATTATAAACATGAATCCGTCGTTACTTGTAAGGGCTGATAGTGACGTAACGGTAAACATTCGTGGTTCCAACTATACCTATTAAATTAGCACATCTTGATTTTAGGAAAGAGAATTTAAGCAAAGTCAGATCAATTCTAGAGAAAAATAGTTATCCAAAAGAATTTGACGAGAAACTAATAAAAAAACGAATACATAAAATATACAACGTAGGCACTAAACAAAATACTAATATACAGTAGGTATATCACACAATTCCATACATCAACGACTTAAGTGTCAAAATGAAATACGAATTTAAAAAATCAGATATCAGATTTATAAACATTACATTTACACCAAACAATAACAGACAGTTGTTTACAAATTTAAAAACTAAGATTAAAAAAGGTATCAAAGTAATGTCGTATATAAATTAGAATGCAAAGACTGTGATAAATGTTACGTAGGGCAATCTAGACAGTATTTAAAAAAAAACGAGTGTATAATCATCAATACACTGGAATGCAGAACATAACCGCAGAAACTGCTTTGTCTAAGCATTCTAAAGAATTACGACATAACTTTGATTTTGAAAATGTTAACGTTCTAAAAAAAGAAAATAGTTATAAAAAGAGATTAATATATAAAATGATATACATTAAAAAAGAAAATAAAGCGGTCAATTTTAGAACAGATATAGAAAATTTATGTATTATTTATAATAATGTAATCACCTAATCGCGCCTGAATTTTATGAAATTAAGCGCTTGACTAGGTTTGTTTGCCATGCTTTTCCCTAGTCCTTGAACAGAATTGTTAGAGCTTGACAAAAAATACATTGATATAAGGATCATTATATATTCTTATGATTATAATTTTACTTTTCAAAAATATCTTAAAGTGTCCACTATTTTGTAAACATAATGCAATGCTATATATCACTGAATTTCTTTGTCTGTAGATAATTTTGTTGATAGGCATGGCTAGTTATTTATTTATTAGGCATTTGACACGAATTAAATGTCAATTTGACTGCACGGACGAAGTTGTAACGAAAACCAAATTAAGTATGTTGTAAAGGTTTTGGAATAAATTTGAGCTTTAGTCGAATTAGAATGTTGTAATTGACCTAAAAGTGGAAAAAATATCAGGAAAATAAGATTAACAAAATATATCATTTTTTTATGAATGCAGTTACGGTAACTTCCAGCACTGCATTGCTTCTTATTAGACTACCACTGTAGATCTTGCCAGGATCTTGCTGTGTATGTTTGTGTCTGAAAATTATGTTGCGCTGTTAATAATCTTTTAACAGCGAATGCAAATCGATTCTAGCGGAACGCGCCACCACGATGCGATCGAGATTCAATCTACTCAACTCTGAGGTCGACTACTGCCAGAAACCGGCACTCTATTACACCAAGAAGAATGCAATCCTGTGATATGAACATCGTGGCCGAATTCCTAGATTCTATATCCCTTTATCTAATATATTAAAATCGCATGGCTGTTTTAACAGTGTGAGAAGATAATATGTAATGTTTTAGTTATTAGACGCAAGTAGTAAAACGTTACCTACATTAAATAATTAGTTCAGGTGCTGCTTGTAAAGTTAAATAACTTATTGTTAACAATTAATATAAAATTTGTATTTATAATTATACATTTGTTACTTTTCCGCAAATAAACTTACAATGCGATAGTGTCAGAGATATGTCAGTCGCACTTATACCAAGTAGTACTTAGGTGCGTAAACCATATTATGTATTGGTCCATATGTGGAACGTCATGAATGTACTTACATAGGTATAAACAGAAATATAGCACATGGTATTCCAGTAATATAATTTACCTATTATTATCAAACGCCAGTATTTTTACAAATAAGTATGTTTAATTGGGCAGTCCAAACTTACCTTATATTATTTTTTGTTGAAATACTATGAATTATTCAATATTTCCAATAAAAATCCTAAATTGAAAATTTAATAAAAAAACTTTTTAAAAAAGAAACAAAACAAACAATTTACTGGCTGAAAAAGAAACAAAAATGAATATAAATATATACCAGCAATTGAGACAATTACAAGAGCAATGCAGTAATAAAAATGTTACATGACCAATTTTTTGTAAAATAATTTCCTGCAGTAGTAAAACTGTCCTTGTCAACTTTTAAATATGCCGCGCGTTATTCCAAATAGCGTTCCTATGTTAATTCAATATGGCCGCTATAGTGCTTGTAAGTGTTTTGACAGTTTTGTGTTAGCGAATATTGGAAATAATTGTGGCCAAAGGTAACTTAGATTTGTATTTACTTTAGTACGCAAATGAAATGAAGTAACGCTTGACTCAGAATGAAGGAAAAATGTAAAAGTATATGTTTTTGACTGTTACAAGAGCGGCTTCGTTTACCGCCATATCCTTCTGTATATGCACGAACCTATATACATCCTATATATCAATTTTATAGTAGTACGCGAATTTGGATCTCCTTGTATTTTACTTGCTTCAAAAATTCACATTTAAAATATGAATATTTACTTTATTTCTTTTCTTATTATATATAACGTAATGTATTTGTTCATTAAAAATTGTGAATGCTCCTTAATAAATTTATAACCATTACTGAGTCACACACTACAGATTACCTGTTAATTTGGTTTTTTTAAAAGTATCTTTTTGAACTTTTGGAGTATTATAGTATATTTATTTATATTTATTATGATGAAAATAGAGGCAAATGAAGGAAATTGGTGTATAAGTAAAGTATATTAGTGCTGAACAAATTAGATACAAGTTTTTAATTTTTATTCTTTTAGATCGAATTTAAAAAATGCCAAAAAAGAAAGTGGAAAAGATTATAGAAACACGAACTATGTCCAAAAGAGCTGCAAGCAAAGAAGCATTGAAACAGATGCAGTCCATAATCTCGGAACAAGCTGCATATGATAGTCCAGAAGCAACTACACTTGAAATTACTTCGGAAGAAGAAGACGAGGTACATTTAATATTTGGGTTATTCAAACTATTATCGTTATATTGCAGGTAGTTACTGTGGATATAGCCCCAAAGAGAAAATATCGTTTAAGTCATAGGAAATCCTCAGACGGAAATGGTAATTTTTTTTTCAAATTTTATATTGTGAAGAATTTTAATTATTAATACTTGTATGAAAACATTGATTCACAAATTTGTTTAGTCTTGCTTATCTTTTTTGCAATTGATCTTCTTAAATAAAGATTTATAAACAGATATTTTTACGTTTAATGATACAAAATTATTATTGAATTCATTATTAACATTAATTTAAATTAAATAGTTCCTATTAGAGGACAAGTGTAGTGGCCTATAATTTGATTTGTTTTAAAAACCTACATCATACATATAAAATTCTAGTTTGTAACTGTGATATATGCTTATATATTCATTCACTTTAAATGCGAATGTTTTTTTTATAGATTTATTATTTACCGCTTTGTGCTATTGTAAATTTAATATTTATAGTTATGATATTATTTATAATATGGAAATAAGCCAGGTAATGGATTTTATTCAATAGTAATATTAATGCTTTAGAAATTAAGTGTTTGTGTAGATTTTGGACTGTTCTAGTATAACTTTTTCACAAATCAATTCTTTCACAGTAAAATTATGTTGATTTTTTTAGTTAGAGTAATTGTTGTGTTGTTTTAATTAGAATTGTTTTGAAGAACTGAAAAGAAATACTTCTCAAATTCACTATTATGTAGCATGTGTTTTATTGTTGCACTTATCTAGTGGCATTATTTTGAGATATGTATTTACGATTTTATCGTCTTTATAACTGCTTATTGAAAATTATCATTAATATTAAGAGAATAAGGTAATTGATAGTATGATTGTAATGTACAAATAATTTCTATTTTCTAGACTGCTTATTTATATAAGTAGAATAGAAGGAATTTTAGATTGCTTTGTTCATTATATACCTTTATACATCAAATTCTTCGCGGTTATGTTAATTGTTACGAACCTGTGGCCTGGTACTATTTTTAGATATAAACATAAATTAGTTTTGATGCCTATCAAAGAAATACACCTACTAATAACTACATATTCACAAAGATTCGTAATCATTTTATAAGTAGAAAATTTTTTGGTGTTTCACAATTTATTTGTTAGATTGTTCAATGTTCGTTTATTGGAAGAAAACTTTGAGAGTGGATTGAAATCTATTTACTATATAATTAAATTGCATTCATATAAAGCATAAATAAGTATTTTAAAATTAACCAACCAAGTATTCCCTTTTGTACTGGGTATAAACGGACCCAGGTGATCCAGATGAAGGGTATGGAAAGGTATCCCTATTTTATCGATCGAATGTAATTTACCTTGTCGCTTTCCACCAGGAACCTTATTATATAAGCATTCGATACATGTTCCGATGTAGCCTTTTACATAGTTACGCATTCTGGGCCACCAAAAGTTTTCCTTTATTTTCGCCAACGTCTTACCCAGGGCGGGATGACCAATGTCATCATGCCATTTCTTAGTGATCTGCCATCGGGCTCGTTTGGGTACTACCCACAAAACATTATCCATGTCCTTCTTGAATAATCGTCCATCTCTTATTTCGTATTCTCTGTCCACACGTTTCTCTTCTTCTGTGTTCTTAGTTTCTTTATTGAGTATTTCGACGATATCTCTGATCTTGGAGTCTTGTTTCTGCAGAATGCACAACCAATCACTTTCTTCAAAACTGTTTGCCAACACAAGCAAGCCTGTAGCACATTCTGTTTCTTCGGGTTCTCCAGCAGGATTTCGTGACAGAGCATCCACATGACACATTTGCGTACCTGGCCTATGCCTTATCTCAAAGCTAAATTCTAATGATCTTAACCACCATCGGGCAACTCTAGACACCATGTGCTTCTTAGAAAACGTGCTTCGCAGTGCACTACAGTCAGTAACTATAGTAAAGGGGCGACCAATCAGGTAAACCCTTAGTTTTTCCATTGCCCAAATTACACATAGAGTTTCCAGTTCATTTGCATGATATTTGGACTCATCAGGGGTTGTCTGTCTACTTATATATACTACTGGACGCATCAGGCCATCAGGTCCTCTCTGTAAAAGTGCAGCACCTAATCCAAGCTGAGAAGCATCTGTATGAAGTTCGGTATAAGCTTCGTGAGAGTATAGGATTAAAACATTGTCACCCGCTAACTCCTGCTTCAGCTTTTCAAAAGCAGCTTCCTGTTCATTTCCCCATATCCATCCGCTACTTTTAGAAAGCAGTTTGGTTAATGGTTTAGATATCTTAGCGTAGTCCTTGATGAACCTCCTAAAAAATCCTGTTAGTCCCAAAAATTGCCGGACGCCGCGCACGTTGATTGGTACTGGAAATTGTAGAACACATTTTGCTTTACGCTCGCCTGGTCTAATACCTTTGGCTGAAATCTGGAAGCCTAAATAATCTATATTTTCGTAAAGGAAATAGCATTTCTTTAAATTTAGTTTTAAATTGGCCCTTCGAAATACCACTAATATTTGTTCTAGATTAGCCAGTCCTTCTTCCACACTACTACTCGGTATCAACACATCATCCATATACGCCATTGCAACTGTAAATCGTAGTGACCCCAAAACGCTGTTGATCAACCGTTGAAATATTGCTGGTCCATTAACTAAACCAAAGGGCATTTTCGTGAATTCATACGTGCCATCTGGGGTAACAAATGCGGTTTTATGTTTGTGTTCATCTGCAACCGGAACTTGATAATAACCTGAAAACATATCTAGAGTTGTAAAATAGCATTTTCCTGTCAACCGATCCAATTGGTCGTCTATAATTGGAAGGGGATAGTTCATTTTCTTAGTGACTTTGTTCAGACCTCTATAATCGACACACATTCTCTCATCGCCTGTTTTTTTCTTTACAATAAGGATAGGACTCGCGTATGCAGATGTCGAATCAACTACAATTCCTGCATGTTTTAATTCATCCACCATACACCTCACCTTCTCCCTCTCCGCATAACTCAATCGGTATGGTCTGAATGTTACCGGCTCTCCAGTCACTGTTTCTATTTTGCATTTTACTGTGGATGATACTCCCAATTCCTGCAGATTCTTAGCAAAACAGTCCCTGTAATCATTTAGTATCTTGATCAAGTTGCTCTCGTCTTTATCATTAACATTTGGGTTCAGGTTTATTTCCTCTCTTGTTAGTGGTTTTCGATTTTCCTCTTCTCTAACTTGGTTGATACACGATACTATTTCTGCAACTTCTTCGCATTGTACGCCTCTAAACATCTTCTCATCCTCCTTTACTTCGATCGCTCTTCCTGTTACATTAATTACAGGAATATTTGTCTCGCCATTTTCATCTAGCTCAACTATACATCTGGGTACACATTTTCGATAGACCATTTGATTTTCTATATAGACATTCTTTGATTTTTCTAGATCCGAATATACCGTAACAAATCCAACATAATTAGCTGGAATTACACATGTTTCTTTCGCCCATAAATTTATTTTTGCTTCTGGTAACGCCGGAACTTTAAAATTTTGAAGTGAGTCAACGTCTGGTTGATCATCGTGGAATATTCTTAAGACATCTCCTTTTCGAACCAGTACTATATGTTTTTGCTCCGTAAAAGGTTGTCCAATTACTAATGGTATCTTTTGACAGCTATTTGGTACAACTCAAATTTCTGTTTCCGCTCTAGCTTGGTCAACCTTAAGGAGTGCATTAAATTTTCCAATTGGAGTTATCGCTCCTTCTCCAAAACCTCTTATTTGCATTGGCTTATCTAGTGGTTCAATTTTAACATTTAACACATTTGCATCTGCTTCTCTAATCATAACGCATTGGCTACCTAAATCTACATAAGACTTTATGGGATTATCATTAAGTGTAGCCTCTTGGAAATACTTTAAATTAGGGTCAAAACTAGTATTGTTATTAATAGTAGTTAATGAGCTTACCTGGGGTGCAGGTGTTGTCGCAATATTACTTTTAGCTTGCCTCTGGTTCTCAGAACAATACTTCGATACATGACCGTATTTCTTACAAGCAAAGCACAGAGGTTTGTTTTCTTCATTTCTAGCAGGTAAGTATGGTTTGGATGATTTTCGCTGATTGATTGTTTCCTTATTCTTATCTGTTGGTACAGTATTATCCCTTTCATATCCCTTTTCCTTATTTTCTTGTGTCATGGGTTTAGGATGATTTTTATACATTACTCTGCTTGTCCTTTCCTTCTCCATTTGTTCATAATCAAGTAAATCGTGGAATAACTGATCCGTTGTGTAGTGATTTCGGGCAAACATAGCATCGCATGCTTGTTTTGACCATAAACCTACCAATACTTGTTTCTTCGATTCATTGACATTTAATTTTAGATCTGCACAAAGTTTCACCTTTTCATGAAAATAGGAAGCCAACCTTTCATCTCTTTTTTGTACTCTATCTACCATCTTCTTCCATTTGGATGTGGTGTCTTCGGCTATTATGAATGTCTCTGTAAATTTCTGCACAAAATCGTCCCATGTACTTATTTCCCTTCTCTTCATCTCATACCAATACTTTGCTCCTCCGACAAGCCTTGTGCGAGCTGTCTCAAAAATATAGTTGTCTGGCAACGAATGCAATATCTGTACACCTTCAAGGTCATTCAACCATGTTTGTGCTTTGTTTGGTTCACCATCGAAGTCTGGTATTTTTTGAAATAAGTTAGGTATATTACACTTGTACTGTTTGACGTTGTCGACATTGGCGCCGTGCCCACAGTCAATTTGTCGACTAATCTTTCCAATAACGCATCTCTTTTAGTAAGGTGCTGTATTAATATATCTAAGTTGTTTGAGGTCGGAGATGGTTCTTCACTCTCGCTTCTATCCCCATCGTTGTTTCGTAGCTTATGGTGAA
>SMLS01053610.1:0-13580 GCA_004785975.1 Popillia japonica
CAGAATGGTATAAATTCGTCTTCAGCGCGGAATCGCGATTCTGTCTAGGTATGCACGATGGCCGTAGAAGGGTACGACCCTGGCGTGGACAGCAACGCGATATTGGATTTGCTGTTGAGAGGCATATACACAAGACTGTTGGAGTAATGGTTTGGGGGGCTATTGCTTGTGGTAGCCGATCACCAGTTCTGTTTATTCGAGGCAGTATGACAGCTGCGCGTTATGTTGAATGATGTCCTACAAACCACTTTACTACCTTATCTAGATGGCCGTCCGCACGCCCTTTTTCAGCAAGATAATGCACGTCCCCACATTGCTGGTCGAATTATAGATTCTCTCGAAGAAGCAGGCATTAATATTTTGCCGTGCCCAGTATTTAAACCCCATCAACCATGGGGAGGAAACTGTCTACTTTGCATCATCTTCCACAAACTTTGGTGCAGTTTATCAACCAAGTCCAGGTTGCTTGGATCGAGGTGCCACAAGCAGATATCGATCATCTCATTTTGTCGATGCCTAGAAGTGTTGCAAATGTTATCGTTTCGTTTCTGATGTATTTGACTTGGTTTAAGTTGTAAGTGAGACGCCCTGTATATTGCGTTTTATACAATTTTCAAGCTTATTTTCGTAATTTACACAAAAATGCAATCATGTTTAATATTTATGTTAATCTTTCACACAAATTTACTTTTCCCATTGTCAACCACTTTCATTCTCTTAAATCTGTTTGTGTGGATACAAACTACACATCCTTACAAATATTCTTGCAAATGAATAAGATAAGCTTACGATATTTAAGAGTAATTATCGCTAAATACAAATAGCATCGAAACTTGTTTGTCGAAACGAGTAAACAACTCAACGTTGTACATACACAACATACATATAGATGCATACATTGCATTACGTCAAACCCAACTGATCTTTGTCTAGTCGAGAGGGGATCGATAAAAGTACTTCTCGGAGAGTACTTTTCGACGACATCCATGTGATTGCTTCCCCGTACTTAGATGTAACCTGAATAAAACCGTCTGTGGGTGACGTCCAGACGTTAATGTTGTCTACAACCGCCATAATGGATATAACATTGGAAAAATACTATACGTAGCTTCGATATTGTTGTTCTTGCGCTATATAACCAAGACAACATCGACACATATACACTGGCACATGGTGTTAATAGTGAAAGCCATTATTGACCGGTTTTCTTTTTGTTTTCCTATTTAGTTTTCTCATCACATGTATATATATGTATGTACATATGTACATGTCCACCCTAACTTTCCAAATATGGACAGTAAACAGCTCCAGTTCATTTTGTAATGAGTTGATCCAGTTATTTAGTACATGGTGGAATGTAGGTAAGAAATGTACAGTCTGTTTCAAATTAAATGCGAATCGAGGATGTTGTGTGCAGTTACCCGATTCGCGGTGCTGTATTGCGGGTGATCTACACTTTTTCATACATAGTGATGCGTAGTTCACGATTTTTGGCGTCTAACATTCACGTAATATCTCAATTTATACTTTAGCTATATTGGTTTTTATTATTTTAAATGCAATATATATAATTGTCGTCATTTATAATGAATTAAAACATCGTTATCGATAGAACACAAAGTATTGTAAAAGATATCGTGTAACTACACGTATTTGCAGGTAAACTTGAAAACTAAATACGTTCTTGGTTAATAAAAGCAGAAAATGTGGTTTTCCGACATATGAATACATTTCATGGTATGTATATGTAATATAATCTTGTCTGTAGTCTCATTATTATAATATCAAATATTACATAATACCGTTGATTTGTAATACGTTTGATTGTCGTAACGATCGATCGTATTATAGAGCTTCTCCGATGGAAAACGTGTGTTATTATTTATTATTAAGTATTAAAATTAAACATATTGTGTAGATATCTGTTAAGAGATAGTGGTCTCCTAGAGTAGCTTGCTTAAATGCGGAATGATATTGTATTAGAAAAATAGCATGCGGATATTTGAATCGGGAATCGATGACACGTCATCCTTTAAAATCTCGAGTACCTATGTAAACAGTTGCTTCTTTCTAGTTACGCACAAAAGAATGCTTGCGTAGCATTTTCATATTATATAGAGATGCTATTATTTTAAAATGGTGTCGAGAATTGCTATCTTTATTAATCAAATGAGTCGTTTGATGTCTTTCTATATTGACTAAATAATGAGATGAAGCTTTAAAAATACTATTATAATATATTATAATAATATTTGGGGATAAGCTCCATACAGACATGTTTATGGAATTATATACCTATTATGTTAAACAAGAATAATTGTTTCGTATTTAAAACTCCGGATAATGCAATTATATAAGTGTATGTGTGCAGTAATATTCGCTTTTAATTTTAGGGAAAATTATAAATATTAGATCTCGAATGTATCTATTCGACTACTCTTAGGATTTATTTCGCATTAATGGTAAACAAAACCAATTATGTCACACATGATAAAGATACTCTCCACTCTTGTGACACAATATACCTTTGTTTACCACAAACAATTCGATTATTGATTGCGTAGTATTTTAGATGTTATGTATTCAAAAATATGTAGAACGGCTTTAATTTGGTATTTCCCTGATTTTAACATTTTGATCGGAAAGCTTGAAGGAAATCTTACTGCAGATAAACTTTATTTATCTACCTAAAATAGTACTTGCGTCGTCTTTGTAATATTTGTGGCAGATGTAAATTGGAAACAGAAGATTCTATATTGTTCACTTAATACCATATTTGAACATAAAGTTTTTACTACTGTTATATTTCTATGCAGCAGTGCGTTTAATTTTCCTTTATCTTCTGCCGAAATATCTTTTTGTCGGGGAAGACGCGGCATTGTTCTTCGTCTGCTAATTAATTAAAAGGCTGAATTTAACACCTGAATTTCTACATCTTAAGAAAAAATAGTAAAACTCTGCGTCCTGGAAACTTTATGTTCAAATATGGTATTAAGTGTCTCCAATTTACATCTGCCACAAATATTACAAAGACGCCACAAGTACTATTTTAGGCAGATAAATAAAGTTTATCTGCAGTAAGATTTCCTTCAAGCTTTCCGATCAAAATGTTAAAATCAGGGAAATACCAAATTAAAGCCGTTCTATTTCTAAATAACATATAAAACACTACGCAATCAATAATCAAATTGTTTGTGGTAAACAAAGGTATATTGTGTCACAAGAATGAAGAGTATCTTTATCATGTGTGACATAATTGGTTTTGTTTACCATTAATGCGAAATAAATCCTGAGAGTACCGGAATAGATACATTTGGGATCTATTATTAATAATTTTCTATAAAATTAAAAGCGAATAGTACTGCACACATACACTTATATAATTGCATGATCCGGAGTGTTAAATACAAAAACAATTATTTTTGTTTAACATAATATATAATTCCATACTTCCACATTCTACATTTTTGTATGGAGCTTATCCCCAAATATTATTATAATATTATTTTTAAAGTTTCATCTCATTATTCAGTCAATATACAAAGACATCAAACGACAAATTTGATTATTAAAGATAGCAGTTCTCAACACCATTTTAAAATAATAGCATTTCTATATAATATGAAAATGCTACGCAAGCATTCTTTTGTGCGTAACCAGAAAGAAGCAACTATTTAGGTAGTCGAGATTTTAAAGGTGACGTGTCAGCGATTCCCAATTGAAATATCGGCATGCTATTTTTCTAATACAATATCATTCCGCATTTAAGCAAATTACTCCAGGAGACCACTATTTCCTAACAGATACCTACACAATATGTTTAATTTTAATACATAATAATAAATAATAACACGTTTTCCATCGGAGAAGCTCTATAATACTCTGTTCTATCGTTACGACAATCAAACGTATTACAAATCAACGGTATTACTTAGTATTTGAAATTATCATAATGAGACTACAGACATTATATTACATATACCATGAAATGTATTCATATGTCCGAAAACCACATTTTCTACTTTTATTAACAAAGGGCGTATCTAGCTTTCAAGTTTACCTCCAAATACGTGTAGTTACACGATATATTTTACAATACTTTGTGTTCTATCGATAACGATGTTTTGATTCATTATAAATGACGACAATTATATATATTGCATTTAAAATAATAAAAACCAATATAGCTAAAGTATAAATTGAGATATTACGTGAATGTTAGACGCCAAAAATCATGAACTACGCATCACTATGTATGAAAAAGTATAGATCACCCACAATACAACACCGCGAACCGGGTAACTGCACACAATATCCTCGATTCGCATTTAATTTGAAACAGACTGTACATACCTACTTAACATCAACAATATAGTAATGCCTCTGTACCAAACTTATTTACTTGATTATTGGGATATTAAATTACTCGCAAAAAACTGTTCCAGAAATTTGTCCTCCTCATTTGAAGTCCGTCTAAAATTTTTTTGTAGGGATCAAGGTTTGGAAGTTTCAAACTTTCACATCCTCATCAGTATGCGATGTGGGCAACAGCAGCAAAGCAGATTAGATGGGATTACTACTGACTACCTCTCATCACTGCAACCAATCGATCTATTGTGAATGCCCTTAATCTTTTAGTCCCAATTGATCCCCGCATTTTTGAAGAACTTTACGATCTTCTTGGGGGCTTTAGTAATTTTTGTGTCGATTTTTTACCTAACAAAATTATGCTTAGGCCTGTTTTTGGTGAAGTCTAGTAGAGATTTAGCCATAGTGGGTTAGTTAAGGAATGTTGGATTAGTGTGGGATTTTTTGATCAGTCTTCTAATACTTGCGTGAGGTTTTTGGTAAGACTACTGAGTGGCTCTAATGGGTAGTCTCATTGCCCTCACACCTTCAATGGTCTGGTATCCACATCAATGTAAGTGTGTATAGCAAGACAGATGGATGTCATGTAGTTCTAGAAAAAAAAAGGATTTTCCGGAAAACTTTCTTCAATGAAACCTACATTTTGGTCACTCAGTTTAGACAAAAACGCAATTTTGATGCTAAAATCTTCTATTTAAAGCTAGGTTTATGCGGTCAAAGGAGTTGATGAATTTATTCAAGAGAAAGTTTATTAACTTATTTACCAATTTATTGGACTTCATTGACGAAATCATGAAGCCAATAATCAAATGATAAATTGGAATAACTTCTTAGGCGGTTTGCCCATTCTGGTCAAACAAAATGATGCTTAGGTCTGTTTTGGTGAGATTCGGGAGAGAGTTAGCCATAGTGGTTTAGCTATGGAATGTTGGACCAATGAGGGAGTTTATGATCAGTATTCTAATACTGGTGAAAATAGGCTCTTACATAAATGGCTCTAATGGGTAGTCTCATTATCCTCACACCCCCAATGGCCGACCATCTACATTAGTGTAAGTGTGTATAGCAAGACATATGGATGTCTTGTAGTCCTAAAAGGTCACTGTGGGGCTGAAGACAAAAAAGTAATTTTAACACTAAAATCTTCTATTTAAAGTTAGGTTAATGTGGTTAAAGGAATTGATTAATTTATTCAAAAGAGATTTGTTGGACTTCATTGACGAAATTAATAAATTCTTAGATGGTTTATCCATTCTGGCCGAATACCTTTGGCGTTTTCTGGCACTAGCAGAAATACTTTTTCTTTGCTGGCCAAAAACTGACCCGGCTGATTTTTGGCCTCCTCATTCGAAGTAAAGGTTGTACCGTCTATAAAATGTTGTAGAGACCGGAACAAATAATAATCAGAAAGTGTCAGATCTGAAGAATATGGCGCTTGTGGCAGTATATCCCATTTAAGCTTTAAAAGCTTATTTTAGTGAGTTATCAAACTTGTATGAGGTCTCGTATTATCTTGGTGGAACACTACACCTTCTGTTGATGAATTCTAACATTTCTTGTTTAAGTGGATCATTCAATTTGTCCAGCTAAAAAAAGAAACGATTTCTTTGCATAGTTCTTCCGCTTTTTTCAGAATGATTAAGTAAAAAAAGAAGAAAAAATCTACAATATATGCAGATATGTCAGTACTAAACTTCGTGGGTAGTCTTTCCTGCTTAACATACAATGATGTATTAATCTTTCGTAATGAAGTTATAGGCAAGCACATATTATGCATGTACGCTAAATGCTTGGAGTTCTGAAAGGTTATAAACAATTCTGTCGTATTGTTACTATCTAATGATGATTTAATTAAGCGCAAGGGAATCGATTAATTACTTTTGAAATAAATCCTAACCTATACGTTAAAATTACATATGAGGTAACGTTTTGCAACCTTATAACTATATATGTATGCCCTTATTCCTAAAACACAAAATTATATAGCCGCCAATTACTCCAATTCGGTGAACTATACATATAGTAAATGTAACTCCAGCGTTTTAACGTTTCCCATAAACGTATTAAGTGCCGATGTTTCCATATAAGAATATATACTCAGTTACATTAGAAGTGTTACACCCAGAAGGAAGCCTGATTTTTTTGTAATATAGTTTTTGTGTTTGGCGACCCCATAGTTTAGTTCACTCCTGTACATGTCTAGGCATCGACAAAATGAGATGGTTGGTATCTGCTTGTGGCACCTCGCTCCAAGCAACTTGAACTTCGTTGCTAAATTGCACCAAACTTTTCAGAGGATGATGCAATGTAGAAAGTCTACTCCCCGTGCTTGATGGGGTTTAAGTCCTGGGAACGACAAAACATTAATGCTCGCTCCTTGGAGAAAGTCTATAGTTCGACAAGCAATGTGGAGACGTGCATTGTCTTGTTGAAAAAGAACATGTGGACGGCCATCTAGATATGGTAGTAAAGTGGTTTTTAGGACATCATCACCATAACGCGCAGCTGCCATACTGCATCGAATAAACAGAAGTGGTGATCGACTACCATAAGCAATAGCCTCCCAAACCATTACTCCAATAATGTGTGCATACTAGATTAGATTAGACTAAGGGTGGACCTACGGGCCTCTTTCACCGCGACCTTCCCAGTCTATTGTGATTCTCAGCAATCCTAGAAGGCGCTGGAGTCGCTTGGCATCCCCGTAAGGGGTGCCTCCTTAAGTTTATTCATCAGTTTTTGGTATACAGCACCGTGCGATTTACTTATCGGTGCTTGTTTATACGTCAGTCTGTATGCTGCGGACCTCGCAGCTTCTTGAATGTAGATAGGTAGCGGTGGCAGGTTTAGGATAACCTCCAACGCCGTAGTAGGGGCCGACTTCATCAGAGGCAAGCTAGTCTCTGAACCCTACCCAGCGTCCTCGCCGCTCCCGATTGCTGCGCCTTTGGCTACCATACTACTGCTGCGTAGGTTATCATGGATCGAACTACCCTTGTGTATAGCCACAGAGTCATTTTGGGGCTAAGAGCCAGTTCCTCTCGCAAAGTCTTCTGCATCTTCCTAGCGCAATGGTGGCCTTGTTGGTTGGTTTTTGAATGTGTGTGCTCCATGTAAGTCTTTGATCGAACCATACCCCAAGGTATTTTGCTTCTTTGAAATATGGAATCCTTTCACCTCCTAACACTAATGATATAGGTGAAGGTGATAACTTGTGTCTTTTGGGCGTTGACTGATAGCCGCTCTTGCTTACACCAGTTATCCACCACATTGATTGCGGTTTACATCCGTTCCAGCAAAACTACGGGGAACCGACCTCTGACGACTATTGCGAGGTTGTCTGCGTAACCTAGGCATGTAGGCAGACTAACAGGTTAAGCTTTTTCTCCAAACCATTGGTCAGCGATTTGACGCCTTGTAGCAAAACGGTCTGGTAGAGCTGGTTGTCTGAAGCCCCTATCTTGACGCTCTGTGGTACGACTCGGTTGACCAGTTGGTCTTCTTCGTGTTCCTCCAATTCGTTCCACCAATTTCGCGATTCGGGCAACAATTCTACTCCTGTCAAAGTTACTAATATGATGATAATTTTGACGTTTTCGAACATTTATGCTTCAAATATAATCATTTTGATGCCAAAAAATCAAGTTGAAATTACTCCTTCTGGGGGTAACACTTCTAATGTCACTGAGTATATAACCGTATACGCCCGTTATGAGAAAAGACAATAAAACACGGCCTGATTTGGGTCTCTATACATTTTAGAATTCTATCCGACCCACAGCTATTGTATTGCTGTTTAACGAAGGTATGTATGTTCTGAGTATGTAGTACAATTTTTTCATTTAGAGACATTGCTGTGGTAACGCTAAAATATCTAGAACTTCAAACAAACTATTGGACCAAACTTGGATCAATTATATAGTTTTGCGTTTCAAAACCGTTTTTAACCGGTTAACATTCTATTAAAAGTTCGTGCTGTTTCTGACAGAAGTAATTTTTCCGGGAAACTATTGTTGTAGCAGCCATGTAAACCAATACTTTAAATTAAAAATAATCATAGTTTGGAATATATTAAAAAACTTTACACATGTAGGTATTATATTATTTATATACATTTGTCAACTGTCCGCTATCGTTGATACTGCAGAGCGTAAATTAATTCTGAAACAACGAAACAAACTACGGGACTACTACAGGATCGTTCTATAATTAAGTGGCATGACACAGAGATGGCATGATACTCATATGCTAAGTTTGCTGCAAGAATTGAGCGACAAAATCAAGGAGAACTAGTCCCATTTGACATAGAATAAACTCTTTTTCCATCCTCCATATTCCATATTCTCTATCCCCAAACCAGAAAAAATCGTTGACAGGAAAGAGATTTGCCTCAAATGAGGAGGAATGAAAAGATTGGTGCACACCAATAAAATATTTTTCTTATCGATTCTGTAAAAAAAATTGATCAAGAAGATATTCCGATTACCTTACGTAACACATGCGAGATTTGATTTACACGTGATGAGGATGCTGAGAGGACAGATAAAGATTACAATTTATTACTTTATTATTGTATTCATACGTGTTCGAACGCGTGAATTAATTGATCGTCAAAAAATCATAATCTAATGAAAATAAAACTGACTGACTCACCTGTATGTAAGCGGATTAAGTCAATCGTAATTGGCTATAATCAGTAACGTAAAACAGACGATTCTTATCGTTAACAGCTGATTCTAATATCATACGATTACCTACCTTAAACTGAATTGAACGCTACTTACAGGTGACATCAATTTGTTAGATTAAGTTTAATTAATATCGTGCCATCTTTCCTTCGTCAATAGATTTGATTCGTCTAGTCGATACCTAATTATTTTACAAATTTATTCAATTTTGTTTTAATTCTCTTTTAATTTTTTGGGAAAATTTATTTAAGATTGAGGTCTGATTTAAAAAGTAGATTATCTAGGTTAGAATTAGGTTAGAAACTAGCTTAATCAGACGAGAGAACATCTTAGCTAGTTTAGAAAGTCGTGTAGCTGATTGGAAGATGGTTTAGAATGTAACTTAGCTCATTTGGTTGTGAGCTAGTCTTGAAAGCAATCTAGCTAGTTGAAGATTGGTTTAGGAAGCCACTTATCTCATTTAGAAACAAAGCTACCGTTGTTGGGGACTGACTTTGAACTGGTTTTGAAAGTAGCTTAGATAGTTTAGACCTGCTTTGAAAGTAACTTAGTTAAGTAAAGACCAACCTAGCTAGGTAAAAACTAGTTTAGAAGATAAATTATTTGCTCGATGACTGATTTAGAAAGCATCTTAGCTCAGATATATGGACGACCCTGGCATCTCCATCCAACACAAGCATCACAGCAGAAGACACCTTAATAGCAGACCTAACTGTACTTGGAACTTATTTTCGCCATTGGAGACTGAAATCAAGTATGAGCATTGATCGCCTAAGTCATAAGCTAAATAAGAAAAAAGGCACCATATGTTGTTGAGCACTGATTTTGATTTGGTTTGAAAAGTAGTTCAAGTGGTTCAGACTGGCTAAAAAATAGTTTAAATAAATTAAAGACTTAAAAAAGTTAAGGTTAAAAAAGTGGTAGTTCAGCTTGTTTAAAAAGCACTTTAACTAGTTACATGCTGGCTTAGAAGACAACATATCTGGTCGATACATCATTTAGATATCTTCTTAGCTAGTTGAGAACAGGCTTAAAAACTAGCCTATACCAGGCTAACGGTGGGCTTAAAAGTATATCAACTGATTTAGAAACCAATTGAGTTAGTTAATAGCAATTTATCTGGCAGATCATCTAAAAGTTTTGGAACTAACTTAGAAAATAGCTTAACTTGTTGAGGAATGGCTTAAAAAGTATCGAATCTGGTTTAAAAAACAGCTAAACTTGTTTGGGAGCTGCCTTAGAAAGCAGTTATCTAGTTGAGAGCTGATTTAGAATCTATCTTAGCTTGTTCAGAACTGATTTTAAGATTAGTTTTTAAAGCGTTTAAAAATCAACTTGTCCGATTTAGATGAGTAGCTAAGTTAGTTAAGAGCTGGTTTAAAAATCAACTTATCTGGTTGATGACTGCTTAAGAAAGTAGCTAACCTAGTTAAAAGCTGCTTTAGAAAGCTTAGGCTTTAGATTGAGGTCTTGCATTTGCACTGATTCAGAAAGAAGTTTAGATAGCTTAGGAATGGCTTAGAAAGTAGGTTATCTATTTGCGGACTGGTTTAAAAAGTAACACAGCTGCTTTAGAAATCAATTTAATTAGTTAAAAGCAACTTATCTGGTTGGGAGCTGATTTAAGAAACATCTCAGCTAGTATAGAATGCAGCTTATGGTGGTTAGAAACCAGTTCATCTAAAAAAATTTGAACTAACTTAGAAAATAGCTTAACTTGTTGAGGGATGGCTTAAAAAGTATCCTATCTGGTTTAAAAAGCAGCTAAACTTGTTTGGGAGCTGCCTTAGAAAGCAGTTATCTGGTTGAGAGCTGATTTAGGAAGTATCTTAGCTTGTTCAGAACTGATTTTTAGATTAGTTTTTAAAGCGTTTAAAAATCAACTCGTCCGATTTAGATGAGTAGCTACGTTAGTTAAGAGCTGGTTTAAAAATCAATTTATCTGGTTGATGACTGCTTTAGAAAGTAGCTAACTTAGTTAAGCGCTGATTTAGAAGGCTTAGATTTTAGGTTGAGGTATAGCATTTCAGCTGATTTTGAAAGTAGTTTAGATAGCTTAGGGCTGGCTTAGAAAGTAGTTTAAAAAGTAACACAGCTAGTTTAGAAGCCAATTTAATTAGTTAAAAGCAACTTATTTCATCATCATCATCATCATCATCAACTCATCTAATTAGATGAGTAGCTAAGTTAGTTAAGAGTTGGTTTAAAAATCAATTTATCTGATTGATGACTGCTTTAGAAAGTAGCTAACTTAGTTAAGAGCTGATTTACGAGGCTTAGATTTTAGGTAGAGGTCTAGCATTTGAACTGATTTTGAAATAGTTTAGGTAGCTTAGGGCTGGCTTAGCAAGTAGGTTAGCTAGTTGGGGGCTGGTTTAAAGAGCTAGTTTAGAAAGCAGCTTAGCTAGTTGAGATTTTCTAGTTTTGAAGGCAGTGCTGTTTTCTTCTTTTAAAGACTGGTTTTTGCTTCGTTCTTTCCTTATTTTTGTCTTTCTCGTTTCTTGTACTTATCACGTTCTTTTCCATGTACTTTTCTCGTTTTATTCTACTTATAATTATCGACTTTCATTTCTGAATTTGCTTTTCTTTCAAACATATTTTTCTGTTCTGATTTTGATCTTTTTTCCGAATTTGTTGTTCCTTTCTTTTTTTATAAACGCCTTTTACTTACATTATGTGTTGTGTTGACAGTAGTGACAGTTATGACAGTAGTTTAGGTAGTTCAGGATTGACTTAAAAAGCAGATTATCATATATGCTTTAAAACTGGTAAACTATGTATGTAAATACCTTAGCTAGCTAATTAGGAAGTGCTTGGTTTAGAAAGTAGCTTAGCGGACTAAGGAAAATAGAAATATCAGACTTACTTTATATTATATCTTACTAAAAAATTTAATGCAACATACAGATAAATTACAATACCCATTAATTTATAACAACAAAACACTTTCTCTACTAATTTTATGACATTCATGATTTAATTTATGAGCGGAACATCATTGAGCCAGATAAAAAATCTACGATAATCCAAACATGTGTTTGCCAACGGAAGAATTACTACAAATAGTATTTAAAAGTTTATGGATTAATGTCATATCTAAATATAGCGACAAGATTTATTCTTCGCCCGATACTAATCGCTTTAATAAAACTAATCTACTCCTTTTATTGCAGGATCCATTTCGGTTTTATATTGCCGCCAAATTTAAATACCGTCTAAGACACAATTTACTATTTTAGCTGATTAGAACTTCACCTCCACTGAAAGTTTTTGAGGTATCAAGATTCAGTATTACGATCTGTAAGATAGAGATTAACGTTTTTTTTTAAATTATTTATAATTATGTTTACTTTATTGTAATCCTGTGTCAAGGTCGCACGATTCCGTTTAATCGTAAGATTCCCAAATAGGGATTATTAAAAATACGATCGGTATTTCACTATAATTTGTTTTGCTACGAATATTTTGTGTACAATTAGATTACGGTATCATATTTTTATTTACGTTTTTTCTCCAAAATACTTCGAATTGTTTAATGATAGCGATAATGCAGGGTCCACGACACTAAACAAACACCAACGTCCGATTAAGTTATTAACAAATCGAACAGGTTAGATTTTTATTAGTTGACGTGTCATTTAAATAAATTACAAACAAGCAGGTCCATAGTTACAGCCAAAGCTTATAAATAAATTAGCATTACTTCCTCGATAACTTTTTAAATAAAAAGATTTGTAGCAGACATTGTCTCAATATCGATAGAGTTAAGAAATTATTCTCCAAACTCTAATTTTCTTCAATGATATTTGTAAAATTACCTGCATCTTCAGTTATAGCCATGGATGTGTTTTGGTTGAGTTGAGCTAGTTCTTAAACTAGCTCTCAACTAGCTAATTTACTTTCTAATCCAATCATGAGCTACCTTGAAAATCAGTTCAAAATAAGTCCTCCACAAGAGGCCCCCAACAAGCTAAGATCCTTTCTAAATCAGTCATCAAATAGATAAAGCAGCTCTTAACTAACTTAGCTACTTTATAAATCAGATAAGTACGTTTTTAAAATCATTCAGAAGCAGCCTAAAAAATCGGTCCTGAACAAAGTAAGATACTGTCTAAATCAGCTCCCTACCAGATAACTGCTGTCTAAAACAGCTTCCAAAAAGCTAGGCTGCTTTTTAATCTATGATTGATGAGTTAGCCAGCCCTCAACCAGGTAAGCCACTTCTGTAGCACCTAATTTATTTTCAGAATTAGCTTGACATCAGTCCTCAACAAGGTAAACTGCTTTCTAATCCAAATAAGATTAAATCAGCTCCCAAACAGGTAAGTTCATACAGTGGGAGCTTTGATAAAAAGAATGGAACAACCAAATCAGATGAAAGGACGTTTTGGAAACGATCAAATTCAGAACAGAAAAAGATCTTTTGGAAGAAAAGCGAAATCAGAACTGAAAATCTATAATTCTAAATATGACAAAACGAGGCAAATACAGGGAATGAACTAGATAAGTATAAGAGAATAATGA
>SMLS01053612.1:0-11660 GCA_004785975.1 Popillia japonica
CATCTTAGATTTCTTCAGAAGTTTGGAGATCAATTGGGACTCCTTCGTGAAAAGAAGCAGCCAAACTCCTGCTGAACCCCCCAGTAAGCTGAGTTTCCTCCGCCTCCTGCATGAAGGCTAATTGGTCAAAATCCTATCCAACAGCCAAATTGCTCTCAAAGTATTGCAGGCCGTTAAAAATTCGATTCGCTAAAGGTGCTAAGGTGCCACAATTGACGGAACATCAGACCATTAGCAAGAGATGCTTGGAAACAACCACTTGTCAAAGGCTCAGAACCAGCGTGTGGTACCTCCTGTACCGGTACGTCAAAATTCTCACTAGTTTTAAGCTCTTACTGGTACCAAGTTATCCTTGTTAGACGCTATAAGACGATTGACGATTGACAAAGCAATCTGTATGAGCAGGAAGAACATGCTAAGATTTCTGGTAGGAATAGGAATGCTTCCAGCACCTTTTAAATTTGCCTGAACTAAAATTTTGACATGCTTGAAGTGCCCAAGACGTAGGTTATCATCACTACTCCAAATGCCTTCAATCGAGCAGCCTGGAGAAGTTTGGCTCACAGAGATATTTTTTGGGTTAGCCTACACGGAGGCAGGGGAATATATTAGCCAAGTTTACTTCAAGTTTGTTGAGAAATAACCTTTTGGCAGTCCTTTTTGCAGCTTCTCCTGCGGATCCAACACCTTCCACACAAATTTTGAATGAGGGACAAGATAAAAACGAGCTCCCCGAAAAACAACAGCCCCTCAAGCCTGCTTCAGCAGTTTCTAATGTCAAAAAAGTTTGGCAACATCGTATCAGACTTAAGCAGCGAAAAAAATGAAAAATTATGACCAAACATTCATGAATAGCATTAAATTAGTTAAAAAAGTTATTATGATAGCTGTCAAAAAGTAAGAATGTTGGTTTTTCGATTTTAATTGATGTAACTATTAAAAAAAACTTGTGACAGATGTCAAATTTTTGAAGAAATCATCAAAACTGTCAAGTTACAAATTAATTTATTATTATGAGTGGTAATTAGTGTTTTGCGCAGTTTTGCTAGTGTTTGAAGTACATAATTCTTAGAGATGGTTTGCAAATTATAACCACAATATTGGCAATAATTGAATCGTAAAAGAACTCATTATTTTTCTTATTTTGGCAATTGAGTTGTCAAAACTTTACGATGCGTATCGAGCTGTCAAGCTTAAAGCTGTCAAATTTTAACTCAACATTTACGCGGCCATTATAGATAAAAATACAGCGTTAGTAAAAAGTCCCGGAACGGTCGAATAACTTTGTTATTTGAAAATTATGATATCTGAAATTTGGTATGGGGGTATAGTTAATATAAATGCATTTTATGCAATACAGTTTATATTTTTTTCACTTCCGGTTTAATAGGCAATACGTCCAACTTTTTTTTTAAACGGAACGCCCAATTTTTTTAACATTTTTCAATGCAAAATAAAAAACTACGTTCAGGAAGTATTAAGATGTTTATTTTGATTCACAAGAAAACAATTAAAAAAATGTCCTAATACAGAAAAATCAAGATACCTGTCTATTCAGGTTGCGACTACAATAATTGTTCAAAATGCTCTCCATTTACAATTTGACAAAAATGTAAACGGTCACTAAAATTTCTTATTGAATTTTGTATTTGTTCTGGAGTGATGCGATTGGCTTCTTGAACTATTCTCTCTTCCAATTGTTCAAGATTATGGGGACGATTTTTGTATACTTGACATTTCAAGTGACCCCAAAAGAAAAAATCTAATGGCGAGAGATCTGGCGAACGTGCTGGCCATTCGATTGCTCCTCTACGTCCGATCCAACGTTCCGGAAAAATTTCATTCAAATAATCCCGGGCATTATGGGCAAAATGGGGGGGAGCTCCATCTTGTTGAAACCAAAAATGTGCATTAGGGTGATCACCTATGTTTGCATTTGGAAAGAGGGCCGCAAGTGCTGGAACAACCTCATTTCGCAATAAATTTAAGTAGACGTTGCCAGTTAAATTTCCTCTCATAAAAAATGGTCCTATGATGTTGTTTCCAACAAGACCAGCCCAGGCATTCACCTTTTGAGGACGCTGTGTATGGACTTCTTCAATCCAATGCGGATTTTTAATTGACCAGTAGCGACAATTATGTCTGTTCACAGTGCCATTGCGACAAAACGTTGCCTCATCTGAAAAAATGATGTGATCTAAAACATTAGACTGCTGCTCGATCAATTCCGTCATTGTTTCGCAAAAATGTAGTCTACGATCTGGATCATCTTCAGTTAACTCATGGACGGGATACATTTTATAGGCTTTCATTCTTGCTGATTTAAGAATCTTATGAGCAGATTTTTGAGATATTTCATGAATTTGACCTAATTCTGTTGTGGACACGTGATGTTCTTCTTCCACTATAAGTAACACATTGAAACTAGTTTCTTCATCTGTTGCTGTTAATGGACGTTCCCTTCTAGGTAAATCCTTCAACTGACGAAAGACTTCAAACTTTTGAATTGTTCGGCATACCGTACTTTTACTAATGTGACGATCCGGATAAACAGTATTAAACAAAATACGAACCTCTTCAAAAGAACGTTGACGATCACCGTACCCACGCATCATTAATATCTCAATTCGTTCTGATTTAGTAAGTTTTACTGCCATTTTCAAAGGTGTCAATGTCTAAAATAAGTAAATTTATAGCGATGTAAAAGTTAGAACGCTTTTAAAATTGTCAAATGTGACGGCAAAAAGAATGCAAACACTAAACAACAACTTTTTTCAAAGGTACCTTGTTTTTTTTGTATTAGGACACTGTTTTATTTTTTTAGCTGTTTTCTTGTGAATAAAAATAAACATCTTACTACTTCCTGAACGTAGTTTTTTATTTAGCATTCAAAAGTGTTAAAAAAATCTGGACGTTCCGTTTAAAAAAAAATTGGACGTAGTGCCGATTAAACCGGAAGTGAACAAAATATAAACTACATTGCATAAAATGCATTTATATTAACTATACCCCCATACCAAATTTCAGAAATCATAATTTTCAAATAACAAAGTTATTCGACCGTTCCGGGACTAACGCTGTATGTCTGACGAATATAAAATTGTCAAATAATTTCCAGATTTGGCATTTGAAACTGTCAAAAACCAATTTTTAGGGTGGTTGGTACGAAAGACGTCAGTTTTGAGTCATTATACATTATTTTTTATAGGATACGTACAATTTAACTTAATAATTCGTCAAACAAATGTTATTTTCAAACTAAAAAAAAGGACAAGTACCTAGTTTGTCATTATTATATGGCGGTTGTCATTTTGTGCTATTAAAGGTGGAGGATAATAAATCGGAGAGAAGCACTTACGTAATTGTGAAAAATATGCAGGAGAAATTTGAAACACATAAAATTCTATAGCTACAATTCCTAGTTGCTTGCTCATTACCAATAATAGCAATACACCACTTAAATACATTCATTTCACCCTAAATACATGTATACCTGCGTCTATTAATAGCTAGTTCGACACAATACAACCTACTCGACACAAAAGGAAGAAGAAGCGATATAACACGATGGTAAATCAATACAAATATATGTATGTAACATGAAAAGAATCCCACTATATCAAAAACGACTTAACAATAATTCACCTCGGAAAGTATCTCGCCGTTCGTACCTCGCATTAGTCCTCGGTATATATTGATTCCTCTTACCTCCCGGCTACACCGCCCGGATGGTCCCGCGGGTGTCGTCAAACGACGTGGGGGAAAAACAACGTGCCGGACAAATTTTTTCGCCATCTGACATTTTGATGGTCGTGTCGTTAGCAAGTTTACCGCATTAGACGGCAATAAAATCGCCGTAACGTTGGCTGTTTATGTCCCGCGGGCGCCTTCCCCTTTCGCTCCAGTTTTTTTTTTCGCGCTCCACATATACCCATCTGAAACGCAACGAAATCTATGAAAATGAACCGAATGTGTTCCGGGAAAAGATCAATATTCCCCGTCATTCATTGAATGCATAAAAAAAAAACTAAACTCTAATTGAACATCCCGCCTGGTATTAATGCTATTAAATATCAGCGAGTGATTCCGCCGTAACGAAAATCCGGGAAGTGGAAGTAATTTAATATTATCCGCTCTCTTCCGGGACGCGAAGTCAAAAGCGAGAAAAAAAGTGGAGCTTAAGGTCACGGCGAGTTACCCCCGGACGGACCCCTAGAGGGTGAGCGTGCAGCTAAGTAAACGGTAGATAGTATGGTGTACGTAGGAGGAGGATGCGGACAAGAGGAATCAAGGGCATGACGAACTCACTTAAGGAAATTTTTCTCCCTTGAGGAACGAAGTTGAAACGCTAGAGTTAGTTGCGGAATGAATAGCCTTGACCTTAATATTTCGATTACTGCACAAAATAAGTTTGATAGTGATTTTTGATGACTTCAAAATTGGAGATCCCGTCTGAATGCCTAAAGATCTCTGGAGGTTGGAACAGATTTGAGACATGTCAAAAGGGAATGAAAAATAGTAAAAAAAAAGCTTAAAAGAAGAAGAAAACTGAAATCTGCAACCTTCAAAATGTGGAAGAAGAGAGATTGGAAATCTGCTTTGGGAGGCCAACAAACTAAACTGCCCAATTTAGACCAAAAACAATTTGGATGTCAGTTTAGATCGTGGACAAATTGGGTGCCAAAAATGTCAGCTAGTTGAGATGTGGTGGTGCAAAATATTTGGAATTGCTTCTTAATTTGAGGAAGGAAGAACTCAACTCCCTACAACTGAAATGAGAAAGGCTGTCAAAATACTTTTTTCTTGCTCTTGACTTAATCTTTTCTGGATTCTGATGAAGACCTCCTTTACTCATGCTGTAACCCACTTAGCAGTAATTTATTCATAGGCTTTTATTTCCCGAATATCTTGGTCAATTCAAATTCTACTCAACTTGAATCTCTAGACGTGGCAAAATTTATTTGAGCCTTCTCGAAGACCAAACTGTCTCATTATACAATTATCTGATTTCATGCCCAAAATAATATACACAAGGAGCAACAGGAAGTGATCACCAAATTTTCAAGTCATCTGAAAATTTTTAGTCCATCTTGTCAAGAAATTTTCCTCTAGATAGGTTATGGTAGAAGCAGCTCAATGTTGACAAGCACCATTAGCAAGCAATAAGTAAGACTGAAGATTCTGCGATGCTGAATCTTTTGGTAAAGTTTACTAAATCATTACCGGAAGCATTAGATATCCATTTTTATCAAATCTTACATCAAACCTCACTTATTCACGTTGAAGCTTAGTTTTTCTTTTCTGGGTTTGGCCCTTTTAGAATATGGGAAGACGTCTTCCTTTTCTTCTTCTTCCATTCAATTGGCGACGTGATTCCGCCATTTCCAGCGCTTGGAGATTGAGCAATAAAGCTCGGCTGATACATGTACAATGTCGATATACAGCGTTAGTAAAAAGTCCCGGAACGGTCGAATAACTTTGTTATTTGAAAATTATGATTTCTGAAATTTGGTATGGGGGTATAGTTAATAAAAATGCATTTTATGCAATACAGTTTATATTTTTTTCACTTCCGGTTTAATCGACAATACGTCCAACTTTTTTTTTTAAACGGAACGCCCAGATTTTTTTAACACTTTTGAATGCAAAATAAAAAACTACGTTCAGGAAGTATTAAGATGTTGATTTTTATTCACAAGAAAACAGTTAAAAAATTAAAAAAGTGTCCTAATACAGAAAAAACAAGGTACCTTTGAAAAAAGTTGTTGTTTAGTGTTTGCATTCTTTTTGCCTTCACATTTGACAATTTTAAAAGCGTTTTAACTTTTGCATCGCTATAAATTTACTTATTTTAAACATTGACACATTTGAAAATGGCAGTAAAACTTACTGAATCAGAACGAATTGAGATATTAATGATGCGTGGGTACGGTGATCGTCAACGTTCTTTTCAAGATGTTCGTATTTAGTTTAATCTGTTTATCCGGATCGTCACATTAGTAAAAGTACGGTATGCCAAACAATTCAAAAGTTTGGAGTCTTTCGTCAGGTGAAGGATTTACCTAGAAGGGGACGTCCATTAACAGCAACAAATGAAGAAACTAATTCGAATGTGTTACTTACAGTGGAAGAAAATCATCACGTGTCCACAACAGAATTGGGTCAAATTCATGAGATCTCTCAAAAATCTGCTCATAAGATTCTTAAATCAGCAAGAATGAAAGCCTATAAAATGTATCCCGTCCATGAGTTAACTGAAGATGATCCAGATCGTAGACTACATTTTTGCGAAACAATGACGGAATTAATCGAGCAGCAGCCTAATGTTTTAGATCACATCATTTTTTCAGATGAGGCAACGTTTTGTCTCAACGGCACTGTGAACAGACATAATTGTCGCTACTGGTCAATTGAAAATCCGCATTGGATTGAAGAAGTCCATACACAGCGTCCTCAAAAGGTGAATGTCTGGGCTGGTCTTGTTGGGAACAACATCATAGGACCATTTTTTATAAGAGGAAATTTAACTGGCAACGTCTACTTAAATTTATTGCGAAATGAGGTTGTTCCAGCACTTGCGGCCCTCTTTCCAAATGCAAACATAGGTGATCACCCTAATGCACATTTTTGGTTTCAACAAGATGGAGCTCCCCCCCATTTTGCCCATAATGTCCGCGATTATTTAAATGAAATTTTTCCGGAACGTTGGATCGGACGTAGAGGAGCAATCGAATGGCCAGCACGTTCGCCAGATTTCTCGCCATTAGATTTTTTCTTATGGGGTCACGGAAATGTCAAGTATACAAAAATCGTCCCCATAATCTTGAACAATTGGAAGAGAGAATAGTTCAAGAAGCCAATCGCATCACTCCAGAACAAATACAAAATTCAATAAGAAATTTTACTGTCCGTTTACATTTTTGTCAAATTGTAAGTGGAGAGCATTTTGAATAATTATTGTAATCGCAACCTGAATAGACAGGTATCTTGATTTTTCTGTATTAGGACACTTTTTTAATTTTTTAAGTGTTTTCTTGTGAATAAAAATAAACATCTTAATACTTCCTGAACGTAGCTTTTTATTTTGCATTCAAAAGTGTGCTTGGACAGTGTGGATGCACGTAGACTACAGCGAATCCAAAATTCTTGTCTACGGTTTATTTACAACATAAAAAAGTATGCGTCTGTGTCGCACACTCTGAAGCGAGCTAATTGGTTGAATTTGCTAGCCAGGCGTTCCTATCACTATGCTTGTTTTGTCCATAAGTTAATCCTCTTTAAAACTCCGCCATACCTCCACAGGAAACTTGTCTTTCGCACCGATGTTCATAGCGTTAACATCAGGTTCAAAGGTACCTTGACGCCGCCACCTCATAAAACGGCTCTCTTCACCAGATCTTTCACTTACAACGCCTGTTTTTGCTATAATCGGGTACCTGAACACCTCAAAAAAATGCAACTTTCTACCTTCAAACATAAATTTAAAGAATATCTGTTGTCTGTGGGATGACTGCATTGATCTATATATTGCGTTGATTGATATATTACATGATAACTGTCTATCTATCGCATGAAATGTTAATACCTTTTACTGCGCTGCTATCTATATCTTTTCACTTCTAGTATTGCCTGTCGCGTCAATGTTTCGTGGTTGTCCGGGTTGTGTTGCTCTTCCGTAGGTTAAGTTAGGTTAAGTTATATTAGGTTCGGGGTGGATTTTAATCAACTTACCAGTTGTTTCCACTCCGTTTAGCAAAATAAGTTTTCTTTCCCTTATAACTAAAATTAAAATGTAGCCGAATTCTAGTTAATGATCATATTATTAATATAGGTACTTGTGATTTATATCGTAATAGATTTAATTGAGTTAAAATGTTAAATGTTGTTATATAAATGTTATAGATTTAGCTGCATTTATATGCTGTATTATTTATTATTTTGCTAATAAACATTATTATTATTATTATTATTATTATTAAAAAAATCTGGACGTTCCGTTTAAAAAAAAAAGTTGGACGTATTGCCGATTAAACCGGAAGTGAAAAAAATATAAACTGTACTGCATAAAATGCATTTTTATTAACTATACCCCCAAACCAAATTTCAGAAATCATAATTTTCAAATAACAAAGTTATTCGACCGTTCCGGGACTTTATACTAACGCTGTATATCCTTTTTTTCCTAAATATTCAAAATTACAAGCAGCATTGGTAGTGGTATCTCGCCAAATTTCCGAACTCCTTTTAAAAGTTATCACTCTCCTCTTCTCACCCATCCAAAAAATACAAAGACACCTCTACCAACTGTCAAATCTATGGAGGTGTGGTTTCTACTGGTTGTGATAAAACCTTCTCACTTCCCTGGAATTTCTCTTTTGGGAATCTTTTGGTCATCTATCTGCTTGAAGCCATTTTATAATTATTGTTAGTACTTACCTATTTCTAAGGTCATGTATTCTTTTGTCCATCTGCTCTTTAATCTTCTTAAACATCTTCCTAACAGATCTACAAGAAGTATTAATGTTTGATTCAGGTTCTTTATCCCAATTATCCGCTGCTTGGTGGGATACTATGAAGTCACAGCCCCCAATTCATCCATTCATTCAATACCAATTGGGTAGACACCTTGCTGCCTGGGCACGTGAGCTAGATGCTCATTGTACCAACCCCATCAGATCTCTCGCTTCCGCTCAAGCATCCTAGTGTCCTCTATGAACCCCAGTATCCTGCTCAGTGGAAGCTTGAGAACCTTCGAGGGCTCAAGTAAGTCTCCCCGAAATATTTTCGCCTGAGTTCCCTCAGTTCCTCGCATGAGCAGATTACATGTAGACCCGTTTCCTCCTGCACTTCGCATCTTCTGCACCATGGTTCGCTTACTCGACCTGTGTTGTATAGATGCTTTCTCAGGGGGCAATGTCCGGTCAGCAGCCCAGTAATGATCTTAATTACCGTTTTACTGTGTCCTAGTAGGATATCAGAGAACTTAGCATCCCCATCCCCTATTAGCGCTTTAGTATGGAGTTGATCTGCAGTCGACCTGCATTTCTTAATCTTCTCTTTGTCTAACCAGGACCAGATCTCCCTCATAGCGGAATCCTTAATGATACCGCATGCGAGCTCTGGTCCTATGAAGTGCTTCTCAGAGCCCTTCCTGGCTAATTCGTCAGCTATTGTATTCCCCTTAATGTCCTCATGTCCTGGCGCCCAAACTAAGGAAACCTTGTTATCCTGTGCCAGAGTATTAAGGGATCGTTTACATTCCCCAACAATAATTTCCGCACAGGTTGCAAGAGCAAAAACCTCTGCCTGGAAAACTGTAATGTGCTTACCCAGGCTTAGCGATATCCTCTGTTCTGGGTTAAGACCGCAAATGCCGGCTCCTGTACCCCTACTGGATTTAGATCCGTCCGTGCTTCGTTGGATGCCATGAAGTCACAGCCCCCAAATTAGTAGTACTCATCATGATCTATTTATTTCCTCCAAAATCTTTCAAACTTTGACTTCTATTGGATATACTGGAAGTAGATTTTGTTCAGAAAAGATTTACCATCACGGAAGCTTAGAGCCAGAAATATTAGAACTAATAAAAATTAAAATAAAGGTAATATTGTCCTCATTGGTCTTTAATCTTCAAGCATAAATCTAAAGAGAAGGATAGGTTGTGTAATGATAGTTTAGCTTGTTTTGATCTGCTTTGTATCTCGTTGTCCAAAACAGCGTAAAGTTTTCTAAAGGAGAATAAGCTTTTTCAGTTATCAAAGATTGTCCTCTAGGTATTTCTTTCTGAACTGCAGGTGTTGGTCACTAATTTTTATGCTTTGGTATGTTCGACAATTATTCTGAACTCTTCAGTCTAAAGAAGGCAACAGCTTGTCTGGTCTGGATCTGATATCGGATATGGTATAACGGGTCAAAACCAAATTAAACCACTTGCTTAGCTGTTTATATTCTGGAATACTATGGATCAACCAGTAGTCTAGAACTGCAGTCCTCTGCTCTCCATGGACTGCACTTCTGTCTTTAATTTGCCGAAATGAGTGGTGAAATACACAAAATCTTGGCCTGTAACTAGGATAAATCTACGGCTTGAAGGCTTTCACGACCCTTGTTCATACATGCAGGCTGTTTGCAATGCGTAAGTTATACAGGGTGTCCACCTCGAAGAAAATACAACAATCACTACTATCATCATAGACTTCACTGTATATGCAAACATAAATGGCACCATTTTTGACGCTAAAAAACCATATATAGGTGGCTTCCTCGCTGCACGTATAATATAAAACAACTTTACTTTCCGGGAGCGTTTTCTTTAAATTTTTCCGAGGCTATTTTCGTCTACCAAATGAGAAAAGTACATATTCGCTACGAGGACAAACATCGTCCAACGGAAAATAATAATAAAACGTCGCGAAAACTGTTACTATATAGAATATAAGGTAGTACCAACATGTAAGATGAAGTTTCGCCTGGAATTTTAGTAGCGTCGTAAAACTAACCAACGATCCCCTGCACTTTTGGGACGATATTCACCGATATTCGCCGCGAAGGGGTAGGTTGAGCCAACGGTGTGGGTACTGCAACGTATATATCCACGTCGATAGATGGAGCTCTATTCGATCTCTTACAAAAAGAACTAAACTATAACCAGCAAGTTCGAACACGTTTTGTACTGCGATGTAATGAAACCGTCTGCGTCTTCTCACAGTCTATTAAAGAGATTAAATTGCAACGTTGCCGTGTAAATAAGAAATAATTTAATCTCATATATTAATCCTTCCGACTGCGCCACAAATTATTATTAGTGTATCGGTGGCGCCATCTTAGGAGAAATTCCAACCAACTTGTGAAACAACAAAATTTGCATAAACGTCCCGCTAAACCGTTCGAATCAATTGGACGAGGGCGACGACGGCGAACGCGACGCAAATATATAATGCGGTGCTCACCGGTAAGCATACTAGAAGATAAACCGGTGATAAAGTTTCTCCTTAGCAATTAACGCGAGCTGTCGGGATTTATTGTTTGCGAACTTGGCATTGCCGTGTTGTGTATGGCCTGGACGCTACTGGAGCGTGTGCACATATTAAGCTAACTTTACGGTTGTGGCTGTACACGCCGTGCGGTAAATCCGCGATGTCGTGATGTGTTAGTGTGGTGTGAAAATTGTTAAACGAAAAGGGTTTTTTACTTCTAGCCAAAATTTTATATAACCGTCGTATTTGTAGTGGCAATCCTTGCCCGCCAAGAAGAAAACTAGTACACCTATAAACCAAACCTATCTGAGTTTTTAGATCTTATATCTTTGGTCATCTGCTTCTGCACCTCATACTCTAGATCTATGAATCTTACGCTTGTCTAACATCCCAAAACTAAGACTAAATCCCTACTAGACCTCAATAAAAGAGATCTTCAGCACCATCATGGATTTATTCACTAGCCATAACCGTTGTAAACGCCACCACCTGGAACGGATGCACTTAAAACCCGCCACTACCCCCAAAAATATCTTCAGAAGTTTGGAGATCAATTGGGACTCCTTCGCGAAAAGAACCAGCCAATCCCCTGATGAACCCACCAGTGATCTGAGTTTCCTCCACCTCCTGCATAAAGGCTAATTGGTCAAAATCCCATCCAACAGCTAAATTGCGCTCAAAGTA
>SMLS01053623.1:0-11782 GCA_004785975.1 Popillia japonica
TTAATATTAAATCTGCTTAAAAGTGTTTAGAGTCTGACAGGCAATTGTTAATATTTTAGCTACTACAAAATTACCTAAAAACTTTTTGCAGCAAAATAAATATTACGTCAGTCACTCGACGTATGAGATACATGTATTGCAGTAATAGCAATGCAGCATAAACATTTTTCTTTATAAACGTTTCAAGATAATAAACCCGATAAATATTCCACACACGGAATAATAGCTCAATTGTGTTAGACCACAGCAATAAATCATTGATACTATGATACGACACCCCATAATCTTGGATATTACCAGCTATTTATATTTTCGGCGCAGCGCAAGCTTTCCGTAATGTAATCCTACTAGAAATTGCCGACATTATTATAAACGTTCTCGTCACTGGCAAGTTCATTCTAACTTTTCTAAGATGTTAAAATGCAATTCGAAAATGCAATCGGCATTTTTATTTGAGCATGGTTGATGGCAAGACCATCGAAAGTTTTCAACATGCATAAGGAGTATGCAATTAATTATCTAGTTAGACAGTTAGCTTGAATTTCTTATATTGTCTATCTTGAATTTCTTATATTGTCTTTAAATTCAGTGTACTTAAATATATTTTATAAGAAGTTTGATACCAGTTATTTAAAAATAATAAAAAAATGTGTGCCTTTGCAGGTTGTATTACAATGTCATTACATACGGCCAGTTTTCCGAATAATTGCACTGCCGGTGATGGCAGTATCGCTAATGCAATAATACGTGATGTAATATGTTCTTGCTAAACCTTTAAGGATTCTTATCAACTTAGCTATACAGTCAGCTATCTTTCCTGATCGATGGACGCGCGCAAGAATTAGTCCTGTCATCAAAAAAGGAAATGATTCAATGTTGAAGAATTGAAGGTCCATATCAATTTTAAATAATTTATCCAAAGTGTTTGAATAGGTAAATCGTTCCTCGATAATAATAGATATTGCCAAGTATAGATATCCCCCGATCAACACAGCTTTCTTCCTGGTCGATCGACTGTAACTAACCTGGTTTCAATCATTCAATATATTTCTCAGCATTTAGACAAGCATGGTCAGATGGATGTCATTTATACTGATCTATCTGCTGCCTTTGACTCTATTGATAACGGACTTCTTGTATTCAAGCTTAGCGCATTTTGAATATGCCAGAATTATCTAAAATTAATCGCTTGTTATCTCCACAATGGATTTAACTACGTCCAATACAATGGATTTTGTTCCAATGAGCTTGTTTCCACCTCAGGCGTTTGAATAAAAATTTACATTACTGATTCTTCCGACAATGATATTACCGATCTGCAGGGCAATCTTGTCATGTTTGTTAACTGGTGCTTCACAAATAAATTAATCATCAACATCTCTAAATGTTGCTCCGTTAGTAATATACGTAAACGTAAAATAATGCACTCCGTCTATTCAATAAATAGTGCACCCATTAATAAACCGCAACATTTCTGTGATCTTGGCGTCCTTTTTGATGCCGAACTTAGATTTACGTCTCATATTCACACTCTCATCTAAGTACTGTAGTAAGAAATGATCCTAATATTAAATCATTGCTTTTTGGATATTTTGTGAGTAGTCTGAAGTATACTTCTCCTGCTTGGTCACCTTGTTATTTATGTTACGAGCTTTGTATCGAGTGACTGCAACCCAAATTTATAAAACTTCTTTCATTTAAGATTGATGGATCCTTCTCATCTAGGGGAATAAATTCTGAACAGTCGCTTAGAAGACAATTTTCAGTCTCTCTTATTGCGGCGTGATGAGTATGGTGCTCGTTTTATTTACTATCGCAACTTCAATTTCATATTCCGTCATGCAAGTTCCTTTTTGTTTATTCTTTGTTCTAAGACAAATGTTTCGTTTAAAGTAGTAAAATTAATAATTAATTTTACTTCCCTATTCATTAGTGTTTTTTTGTATTATTATATGTCTATTGTATTATAAAGTTTTTATGGTAGGTACTCTGTAAATGGTTTCTGTTGGGTATTTTTCCTTTTGTTTTAAGCGAGGAAAAATGATCTCAACGCACCATCAGTGACGAAAACGATCACCAGTGTAGTGGGCCTGCAGCCACTAAAAAACATCACTATGTCAGGTGTAGAATCAATCCCGGAACCGCTGGTCGCATTACTTCAGGATGGCACCTTGTAGTTAGTCTCGGTTGGTTGCCTCTATTGCTTGGGTTTTCCTCTTTTTCTCTTTCAGCACCTTCTCGACGAACGTGGCGATCTTCGGCCAGCAGTCGTTTCCTGGCGGCGTCGTTTGCACGACGTTGTCCGGCGTTAAGGTGCCTGCTTCTTCTTATAGTGCTGCTCTGTAGTCGTTCCACCTCTCGCACTAGAAGAAAGTGTGGTGAGCATCGTCTTCTGTAGGGTCGTGATATTGGCACGTTGCATTCTATACTTTACCAATTCTAGCCAGGTACGCATTGAAATACCCGCGTCCGTTAAGAAACTGCGTGAGATAGTAGTTAATCTCAGCGTGTCCTTGATCCATCCACTTTAGCATCTGCTCGTACCTGTCTTGCGCCGACCTCTCCTCGGGTCTCGTAGACTTTCTTCTTTTGTTAGACCAGCAAATCTATCGCAGTTACTCCTGCAATCATTAGCACTACCGGTTTGGAAACCGTACGATAAGAGCTGGCGATTCTGAGAGTTCCGCGTCGTTGTATCGAAGCCATTCGCTTCCTGTACTTGTCCTGTCGTAATGCACCTTCCCAAATCTCACTTCCATATAATAGTATCGAACGGGTGACGGTCATCAGACGCCAGCGTTTAGTTGCCACCGGGCCTCCGACGTTTGCCATAAGTCGGCTCAACGTCGTCACTACCTTAGCAGCCTTATCGCTCGATGACTGGATCTGTTCCCAGAAAGTCATTTTGCTGCTTTTTAGCTTCAGTCCGAGGTACTTCACCGAAGTCTTGGTAGATGACTTACGCGTCTACCTTCATTTCAATCTTTCTAGGTATTCGTCTTCTGGTCAGTAGAACGACCTCAGTCTTTTCCGTTGCCGAAGCCAAGCCGTGTTTGTCCATCCATATAATTACCCTTCTCATCACTGGTTGAGCCTTCGCTGGGCATCCGCCTCGTCACGCGCTTGGTTGACTGTCGCTACGTGGTCTGCCTATCCTATCTGATATGCATCTTGGGGCAGCTCCATTCGGAGGATCCCATCGTAGGACACATTCCATAAATCTGGGTTTAGTATGGAGCCCTGCGTTGTATTTGCTGTTACCTTCGCACACGGCCCGCTTGCGGAGTCGTAGATAAGCTTCCTGTCGCTAAGGTAGCTGCGTACCATCTTAAGTAGATAAGATGACGTGTTAAACTTGGTTCCGAGGGCATCCAAGATGACGTCCCACCTCGCCGAGTTGAAGACATTTCTTACGTCCAGCGTAACCAACATCACCTCGAGTAATGATTTCCTCATTGAGCAGCTTCGAAGGCGTTCACTACCTGCGCCACAGCGCCGATTGTGGAGTGTCCTTTCTTGAAGGCATGCTGTCTGTTGGACAAACATCCCGCCCGCGTTAATATTGCTCTCGAGTTGTGTCTTGAGCAATCTTTGTAGCAGCTTGCCAGCCGTCTCCAGCATACATAGTGGTCTGTATACCGAAGCTTGCCTTCGCTTATCGGCACCAATGGTGCTACTTTCCATTTCCGGCAAACAGCTCCTTCCGTAGCAGCCGTTGTGCATGTTCAGAAGCAGGTCCGGAAAACGCGTACCACGGCTCTGAATGCTTCTACTTGGCTTCCATCCAGTCCAGGCGCTTTCCTGTTGAGTAATAAATGCTACTATAATAATAATTATTATTATTATTATTGCCTTCTAATTGTTCACTGAGTCACTTTCTTGAATTTTAGAAGTGTTCGTAGACTATTAATTACACTATTACTATTAATTACACAGAATCAAACACGATGTCACCTTACAGCAGATATTTATTGTAGTTGTGTGATACCGTACTTAGTTAACATTTTTCATGTCGTACAAAATTCTTATACGGTCTATGGCTGCCATGGAATTGCAGATGAGCATATATTATCTTTCTTTAAGTATGGAGAGCGCTCAGCTTCAAAATCGTCATCACCGCAAGGTATCGTCGGGCTTACCGTCACTTAATGCAAACTAGTTGCGAGGAAATACAATTTGTAGCTTGCTGCCGCTCCAATACCGTCTTCATTCCTCCGTCGAAAGGTATATCGAGCAGTTATGAAATGTTTTCAATAAGAGCATATTTTCCTCTGTATGGTTTTGTAATGGTTTACATTGCATTACCTTATATTCGTTAGTAGTGTTATGGAACGATCATGCTGAATTGGAAGCATTCTAGTATGTAATTCATTTTGGTCATTTAAGCTTTCTTTTATAATTAATTTTCTTTTGAATATATTTCTAAATTTAATACTTGATGTGTATGTACATATATCGGGCGTGCGCGTTTGAACTTTCAATTGATGAACGTTTTTCCACTTCCGAATACGCGCGTAAACTTTAACTTCTTGACGGGGTTTTAGAACGTGTTGTATGATTACCATGTAGGAATTGACATTATATATAGGTATCTCCAGTAAAAACAATTTCTAGTGAAATGTTAAAGTTATTATATAAAAACAAACAAATTCTTTGGACGCACAAATAATGGTAAAAAACACACATTATTCACACATCATGAAATTATGCTTTGTTATCGATACAGCGCAAGATTAAAGTTTAGGAATCGAAATCAAATTAAAACATATCTCTATGGTGTAACTTGACTGAAATGTAATTGGGTTGGCAGTGCAATTCGATCGTAGGTGTGGCGAGAAGTAAACAAAAACAAGAGGAAGAAGGTTTTTGAAATTGAAATGAAATGTTTAATAATAACAAGATATTTTGCCTGCAAAGATACAATTTTTATCCTATATAAATTTACTTCTTGGTGTATATACAGGGTGTGCGTGATATACAAAGCATGCACTTAAGAGATGATAGCTATAACGATTTAGAAACAAAAACATTTAATACACCATGGGTCTATCTGTAAGCGTAAACAAGAAACAAATTATTTCTAAAAAACCTTATTTGATCAAACTGTACAAGAAAACTCATCCATATTGTTTCTTAAATAACCAAAAAACCATATCAAAAATTTAGAGTTGAAAATAACTGAAAACAACGACGAAATTATTTAATACTTTGAAACTGAAGCGTGGTGTCATTTCTCTTACACCATGTATTCAATAGAAGCACATCTCTATCATAGATGCAAGAGAAGCAACACATGCTTATACGACCTTAAACTACATTAGACCATTGTATCGTACCATATCGTACGAAGTCAATGGCGTTTTCTAATAATGTTTGACAATAAAATAGATGTTATGTTGAAGTTAGAGTGAAAAGGCCGTGTTTAAATCAGCTTTCGATCGGTAAATGAAAATTTAATTTGAGGGAAAGTCGCATTAGATGAAAACAATGTAATAATAGTTCAATTATGTTAGGGAGCTTTAAGCTCTTTCGTAAAGGCTACTACAAAAGTTAGTTCTTTTTTTTTTATTTGTGATAAATTGGTGGTCCTAAAATGGACTTTTTTGAGAGACAGGAGAAAATGTATTACAGGAAAGCTCGATGTGTTGCCCATTTGCAAGAACACACGCATGTAATCGTCTAGTAAATCCTGCACTGATCTGCTGCCGCTGTACAGTATGTATGCGTCGATGTTTGTGACATGAGAAATAATTTTTTTTCTTGTTTACGCTTACAGATAGACCCAAGGTGTATTATATGTTTTTGTTGCTAAATAATTGCAGCTATCATCCCTTAAATGCATGCTTTGTATATCGCGGACACCCTGTATATAACCATATTGCTTTACTAACGCAACTAGTGTTTTCAGATTTTCGTTTTATATGAAGGCACTGATGAACATTTGTTGTAAATACTGCAGAAATCATTACATGCTATAACGGTTATATCATCTATCTAGGAGGATAATAATATCTCAAGAGAAAACTACTTTATTCACATTTTACATATCTAGTACTCCAATGATAAACATGGTCCCAAGAAGTACAAGTAAATAAAGACTAAACATGTAAACAAAATTACACAGATACATCGTATGCCAAAACTTTAAATCAATATTATGAAGTACCAGAACTTATGTATGTAAATACATAAAGATAATGTAAATACGCCAGTATTAGTTTAGTGAAATGAATTGGTTTTTACCATAGAGCTAACTCTTTCATTGAGTAGTAAGTTCAATACAAACACACAGACCAATACAAAGACCATATTATGTATTTTGGATCCAACCGTATACATTTGTAATCGATCAGATAAAGTTTAAAGAAAGACTTTCTACTCGTTGTAGAATATACAAACGAAATCCAATTTAAAAATTTAGAAAGTTCTTTTTTGTGGAACTTGATAATTTTATTACTAAACAGTAGTCTCTGTCTATGACACGGACATGAAACAAAACGTGACAAGAGTTTTTACGTACATTTCAGCATTGTCAGTGATTTATTTTCCCCGCGTTTCGCAAAGATATAACTTTTATGCTTAGTGCCGGGTGAACAGAATTTAAATGTACAGCAAAAATACGGCACATTTTTTTAAATTTATATATTATTGCATCAAACAATTCCGTTGTAAATTTAGATTAATTAGACTTTAATTCAAACAATTCTTCAGGAACATATACTTTCACTTAACTATAACGTTTGCAAAGTTGAGTATTTCCATCTTGATTTCAATAAAAGAACTTTTTTGCCTAACGGCTACAACCGAGCAATTTACATGCTACATTAAAAATCCCCTCAGATTCGACAAAATCACGAAGGGAGGAAGATACTTCCTTTCTCAGATGCGACCACAATACAACGCTGCTACGGAATTGATTAAATGTCTTCGAGCGATATTAAAACTTTTCGGATACTTAGAGTCCAACTTCGATCGTTCATGCCCTTGCTTTTTCTTTTCTGGAATTTTACTCTCCCGCAACCTTTCAAACGATATTACATCATATTTGTCATGCAATTGTTTTTACTCGTACAGCCTTAAACATGCAGAATTTAACCTGGGGTATATTTTTTCTGGAATTGATCTTCGTGAAAAATACGTAGAAAAAAACTATAGATTATTGCATCTAATAAAAAATGCTGTAATCTGATATTGATATTATTTTGCGGGTGTCATAATTATTTTAGTTTTTAAAGTTAAATTTACTTAAAAATAGTAATAAAATTGTGATAGAAATAAAAATATTTTCTGGTAACTTCAAATGAGTCATAAAGTATGTACATTTGTATAGTTCTCTGAATAACGTAATAAAATGATAAAAATGGAATGCACATGTATGTATGTGCCTACTACATATGTTCAAAACACCCAGAGATAAATGCAAACATTTATTATAAGGTTCAATTAATGTTGAAATTTTACGTTTCACTTATATGTCCAATGTCCGATGTCCAATACCTATAAGATCTATTTTCAAAACAACATTGCTTTACTATATGCAAAAGTCACAACGGTGGCAGTACACAAACAGGTAATATATGTGTATAAACAATGTACATACATATAACTGCAACTATTCGTAACCAAGTTGTTGTTTTGTATTGTGGTTGTGCAGCCCACGCAATCTACGGTCCGGCAGAAATGTAGTTTATACGGGAAATACACAAAAGCTTATATTTTTGCTCAACTGTTATTTGAGAATTCAGCTTCGTGTGTAAGCTGCGGTATTTTCTATATACGATCAAAATAAATAATATTGACTTAAAGTTGTATGAAGTAGAAATACATTAAATGAAAGCAATTGGTACTCCTTTAAAGGATTTGTCATACACAACCAAATACCAAAAACTAAACTCATTTCAATTAAATTGGTAATACACCAGAACGGTTAAAATGAAGTGTAGATAACTGAATAGTAAATCATTCTTATTTTTAAAATTAAGTAGTAATAAAGTAGAAAAGACAGGGCTCGAAATTTAAAGCTTTTAGTCGGTAACTAACTTTAATTATTTTTCAAAATTAATATGTATTTTTGTTCATTTTGTATACGATTTATTAACCATATCTAGCACTTTAATGCATTTACCTTTATTACGTAACTTATGGTAAGTAGAGATTGGTCACTTTCAATACGTTGTTAATATGGAAACTGTCTAATCTCTACTTACCATGACTGTACTCCAAGAAAATAAGCAAAACTGAAAGCGTAAATATCAATTTCTCTTGGTTACGTCACATTTATTGAAAAAAGTTAACATTTGTCAAAACAATAAATTTTAATTACTTTTATCCATTTGAACCAAGTTCTATAAGATTTGACTATCGAAGTATATAGAATATCGCTCGGTATTCATAAATTGCCTTAATAAAGAATTGGCTACAAAATTTATTGGTGTATACTATACCATATCCACTTAGATATGAAATACGACGAGAATTTACTCTTATTTTGACAATATATATTCGTCGGGAAGTTCTTTGAAATTAGGGTCCTATTCATCAAGGAATAAACACAGATTCATTACAGGGTTCGATGGTCGTTTGGCGTGCTTCTGCAATTTACAGAAGCTTAAGAAAGATTAAATCATTTCACGGTAATCATACTACGACATTTTAATTTCGTTCGGTTTATTGACCTTATACATATATAGAAATGACTGTATGTGGGTGTACACTAGCTATTTTATTTATTCAATTTGTTAATTAAATTTTTGCCATTCTATCTGTTCCGTTATTTTGTCTGCTAATGTAATATCTCTTCCTTAAGTTATCCAGGTTCCAGGGGCGGCGGCGTGGCGATCTACGTTCTTTCTTCTGTGAAAGGGGAGTTGTGTAACTGCATCGTCACAGTAATTGAGAAAAATTTTGAATATGTCTGTGCTTTGGTAGTTCTCGAAAATCGTAAATACGTGGTCATTTGTGTATATAGATCGCCCGGCGGTAATTTGCAAACTTTCTATGAGAATTTGTTTGAGGTGGTCGATGACATATGCGACGTTCACGGCTCTGTTATAGTCTGTGGTGACTTTAATGTAAATTTTAAATTGGAAGATCATAATGTTCGCAGTGTGTTGGATGTTCGGGGGTGCTTTGACTCGGTATCTTGCGTGACTCAGGATACGCGAATTACTAAAAATTCGTGCACATTAATAGATAACATATTTGCTAGTAGAGATAATATATACAGGCTGTTTCAAAGTAACTCGGCACTATTGCTAACTTTGTTATTATTAAAGCTATGAGTTCGGTTAAATTAGCAAAGAAGCAGTGTTTTCATTGCTGATTACGATGTTCACCTTTAAAACATAATCGAACATCGCGTTTTCGAGATATTTGAAAAAAACATTTTTTTTTAATTGAACACCATGTATATTTTTAGTTTTAATGAAACGCAAAAGTATTCTTAACAAGCATCATTATACACTCTTATAATAAAATACTTAAGATAACGTACATATTAACATTTTTGTGATTTTGTCAAGCTGGTCATCTTTCAATACATTCACAATCATTTATTTACATCTGTAAATTTATATTAAATGTTCAAAAATACCTCAATTTTCTTGAATGCACGTTAAAGCACGTTTATGAACACTGTTTGTAGCTTTCGAAATGCTTCTACTGTCTATTGAATTTATGCATACACGAATACTATTTTCTAATTCCTCTACATTTCGGTATTTTCGTTTGTATACATTATTCTTTACGTTGCCCCAAAAGAAAAACTCTAATGGAGACAAGGCTGGAGACCGAGCTGGCCAGTTTATCGGGCCATTTGTCCCTATCCAGTAGTCCCCAAAAAGTCGCTGCATAACTGCACCAACCTCACGGAAATTATGAGCAGCGGCTCCATCTTGCTGAAAGTGAATAATACCAGGGCTTTCTAAGTTTATGTTATCTAGGAAATCTTCCAAAACTTCTATCATAAGGTTGATGTATCTTACTCCTGTAAGCGATCCACGATAAAACAAACGACCAATAACTTCACTATCAATCAATGCACACCATACATTCAAACTAAATCTGTTTGTGAATGTGTTGGGTACGTTAGTAGTGGATTTTCTCGAGACCAGTAGTTCATGTTCTTACAGTTGAACATACCGGAATTCGACAAATTCGATTCGTGTCTCCAAATTATATTTTTTAGTAGACGAGGATTTTCTCGCTTCGTGTCGTGGCTTTAAACTCGTTACTCGTGCTTTAAAAGCCTGATTATGCACTAGTGTCATGCACTAGTGCTACTGCTAGTGCACTGCAAAACTATCTGGATAATAAGATAAGTTAAAAAAGGTCATAAAAATACATGTACTATTAAATGCTATTTGCATATCATGCAATAACCTCACTGCTGATCACTATACATCAAACATTACAATGTTACAAGTAAAGTAATTGCAAGCGGCAGTATTACCATTGTGCTGAGGGGATAATTATCCATTCCAAAAGAGCAATAAGGAATAATGATATGTATTGCTTCCTCAATTAAAAACTGAAACAAGATTGATCTGTGGCTAGAAATGTGGCTTTTTGATGAATCTTTTCCAAAATGTTTTTCAACACCACTAACATATCTAATCGATACTATGGAAAGCCTTGGAATTTTCGTTCATTGTAATTTCAAAATTGCTCATGAATAAGTTAGCAATTAAATTTGTAAGTCAGTTACCCATGGTGATTCTTGTTTTTAAAACTTGCCTTTAATTTGAAAAGTTCTGTCTCCTATTTAATGGTTCGATTCTTGTACTCTTCCACTAACCATTGTAATACCAAATACGTCTATGAGTTCATACCTGACACAATAGGTCTAACCGATTTACCTGGATTTGAAACAGTTAGTTTCCATTTCAAACCAGAACCAATTAATTATAGAAGAGAGGCTGATTACCTACTTTGCTTGTAAAACCATTTTTGCCAAAACAGGTTTGGGGTAATTGTTGTGTCTCATAGTACTGACCCTATCAAAATAATCACATTTGTCAACAACCAATATCCAGATACCTTTATTCGCTTTTACATAGAAACTGTTCTTGAGTCTGAGACTCTCAACCATTTCATAATCTCTTTTGCAAAGTTTTTCTTTATTTAGTTGCAGTAATTGTAGTAGTAGCAATTTTGAAATTACAAAGAAAGAAAATTCGAAATATTCCCGATTAGATATTTTCACTATTTTTGATACATGGAAGTGTGACGTTAATGCCTTTTTAAACAAGCCTAACAAAATCTGCCCAGCCATAAAATTTACTCTAGAAATAGAAGTGAACACTCGTGTACCATTCTTAGACACCTTAGTCACTATGAATAACAGTACAATAAAAATGGAAAAGGAAAGAATTACTGATAAGATTACTGAAAGAATACTTGCTGTCATTCATGCTGGTGATGATCGCCTTGACATTAGTCAAGCACGTTTCCATAGACTGTTACACGATATGGGTTTTGTAATGTATTTAAATAACTAAAACACTATATCTTTTATAGGCATTTTATTTACCCTTTTTCAATGACAAATATCTGCGTCAATCATAATAATTTTACATATATAAATATATCCTAACGTGGTCACGACAACCAACAAGCGACTACTAGATATGTTACACTCCTCCACACCTAGCTGTTTATGTCTATCTTATCATCAGTAGTCAATTGTGTGGCTGAAGCATCTGAAGTATTTACTAAGTCGGTAGGAATGCGCTCATAAAATTTTCCAACCCTTATAATTTGATCGATATGCCTCTTCCATACA
>SMLS01053624.1:0-14080 GCA_004785975.1 Popillia japonica
CCTCCAAAATGAGGGGATCGAGGTGGTATAAAGTGCCACGCTATGCGTTCATTGGCACTAAAATTAGTAATAGTATCGCTGACTGCACATTGAAATAATTCGCGCAGTTCTTTAGCCGCGCCCACGAAATTTGTGGCATTGTCGGAGTATATGGCGGCAGGTTTACCACGCCGAGCTATGAAACGTTTGAAAGTATCAAGAAATGCTTTGGTTGTGAGAGCACTTACTAGTTCAAGGTGAATAGCTTTAGTCGCTATACACTCCTTTGTAGGTTTTACTGCCACGTCCAGTTCTGTATTTTAATGTATAGGGGCCCGCGTAGCCAATACCACAATTTTGAAAGGTGTTAGAGGGAGAGCTTCTATAATTTGGTAGATTTTCCATTAGATATTGACTCTGCGATGGGTTACATTTAAAGCAAATTATGCAATTTCGAATTAGTTTTTTGATTCTAGGAAAAGCTGAAATTGGCCAAAACCGGTCTCTTAAAGATGCTAGCAGCGTTTGCGCTCCGCAATGTGATAGCCTAACGTGTTCATGTTTAATAATCATATCAGTAAGTAAATTATTTTTTGGCAAAATAATGGGATGCTTTTTGTCGAATGCAAAATTAGATTCCTTAATTCGGCCGCCAACACGAAGTATACCATTATTAGCGAGAAACGGATGAAGTGATATTAAGTTAGACTTGCAAAGTTTTGGCTCACTTGATTTCAGATTTCGAATATCGGCAGAGAAGGCCTGCGATTGCACGATCCGGACGAGTGCTGTAAGCGAATAATCTAGCTCAGCGACGCTTAAAGGACCGTGCTGGCGATCAGTCTTTCCTTTAAGGCAGTTTTTAGCAAATCGCAAGATCCAAGCAGTAACACGCCGTAATTTTACAATCGAGGAATATCTCTCAAACAATGCAAAGTTATTTACATTTGACATTAATATAGTTTTACGCAATTCTGGTAACTGCTCCAGAGGGGAAGCGTAGCTTGCTTCACTTGGCCATTCGTTGCGTTTCTTAGCTAGCCATGTAGGACCGTGCCACCAAAGTGTGGACTCTATAAGAATCGTGGGAGCAGCTCCGCGAGATATTAAATCCGCGGGGTTGTCCTGTGATTTAACATGAGCCCATTCCTGTGCATTGGTAATTGACTGTATCTTGGCAACACGATTTGCAAAGAAATGTATGCCACCTTGAAGGATCGGATTTGATCCAGCTTAGTGCAATCGTCGAATCAGATCAAAAATAATATTGAGTAAATTGAACAGTTAATGATTTTCTTATTTTTGTAATCAAATCCGTGAGCAATACAGCCGCGCAAAGCTCTAGGCGGGGTAATGTGATTTGGCGTAACGGTGCAACGCGCGATTTTGCACATAGCAAATTCACGGTTACATTATGAGTGGAGTCTACACAACGAACATACACGCATGCGTCGTATGCACGCTCTGAAGCATCTGCGAACCCATGGCCTCCCATGGGTGCCCATGGCATTCAATAATTTGCGCATCAGTTTTAAAGCAAAATCTAGGTATATTTATTGGGCGAGGAACGGATATTTCTTCCAGAAATTTGATCCATTTGAAATATATATCTTGAGAGATGGATTCGTCACAAGATAACTTACTTAACCAAAGCTGTTGCATGATTAATTTTGCCTTTACAATCACGGGACCTAACAGGCCCAAAGGATCAAAAATTTTGGCCGTAGTAGCTAATATAGCCCGTTTTGTAACGCGTTTTGGGCAGGGCAGCTTTGCAATTTCATACTTAAATATATCTAAACTTGAGCTCCATGATATTCCTAGTGTTCTGGTCTCGGAATTATCTCCCAACTGAATCTGATCAGATTCGTTACAGTTTTTAAAATTAGCAGAATTACTCAGCCACTTTCGCAAGTTCAGCCCGGCTGAGCTTAGAATATTTATGAGGTCGTTATGAAGTTTGTTAATCTCGTCTAATGAATTAGCACCCGTTAACAGATCGTCAACGTAAAAATCGCGATTTAGAGCTAAACAGGCTTCGGGATAGTGCGAGTTGTAATCTATAGCTAATTGTTGAAGGCATCGCGTAGCGAGATAAGAAGCAGAGGCGGTACCGTATGTAATAGTTTGCAATTCATAGCATTGCACCGATTGTGCAGCATCGGACCGCCAAAATATTCGATGATATTTGCGATCAGGTCCGGAAAGTAAAATTTGACGATACATTTTTTCTATGTCGGCTGTTAAAACGTAAGGATATTGTCGGAATCGCAATAATAACGCGAATAGGTCGTCTTGTATAACTGGACCCACTTTTTGTATATCATTAAATGATATTCCGGTCGTGGTTTTTGCCGAACCGTCAAACACGACGCGAGATTTTGTTGTTGTGCTTATTTCCTTTTTGACCGCATGATGAGGAAGATAATAAGTCTGATGTTCCTTGTCATCACTTGATTCGGTAATGGGTTTCATATGTCCTAATCGTTCGTATTCACCCAAGAACTCTACATAATCACGCTTTGATTCAATGTCTTGGTTTAATCGTCTCTCCATTGCGTAGAAACGTTTTAACGCCATATGCCGCGATGCGCCTAATCTATTCTTATTGGATGTAAATGGAATACTGACTACGAATCGCCCTGTAGGATCCCGAGTAGTGGTTTTATTAAAGTGAGTTTCGCATTCATGTTCCTGAAGCGACCAATTGCGTTTGGAATCGCATTCTTCGATTGACCAAAAACGTTCTATTAGCTGATCCTCTAAATTAGCACTTAAATAACAGGCTAGTTTCTGCTGTTGTTGTGGTTGGTAAACTGACAAAGGTCCGGACAATATCCATCCTAATCACGTTTTGTGTAGTACGGGATTGTCCTTACCTAGTTTTATTTAACCCGGTGCTTCATAATTCCCAAAAGATAGAGGCACATATCAACATATCAATTTTGCCTGGGATATTAAATGTAGGATCGGCTAAGTTTATATTGCTCGGGATATTCAAAATTGAAGCGTCAAAGGAGAGGGCGGGCAGATTTTCTGTTATTTTGTTAATTATTAAGCAATCTAATGTGATTTCAAACGCTGAACATCCTGAGCGCACACGTATGTCAGCCTTACGGTCTAAATTAACAGTAGCTTGGTTTATTCCTACAACTCTTGATTGTATTTGAATACTATTCAAATTGAGTTTTTTTAAAAAAATGTGCGTAATAAAATTTGACTGAGAGCCACTATCTAAAATAGCCTTGCAATGATGCCAACTACCCGCTGCATCGGATACGCGGACATATGCCGTTGATAATAGTATTTGATTAATTTCATTTTTTGCAGCAACATGAGCAACTGTGGTACTTGCCTCGTTTACAGATTTCGCAGTTTCTTTCAGATTAGCCTTGGGTAGGGCAGTTTGCTCAATATGCAGCAGCGAATGATGCTTTTTATTGCAACGTTTGAATGAATATTTTGATTTGCATCCCGCAATATTGTGACCCTTTCCTAAACAATTTAAACATAGGCGCTTTTTCTTTATTTCATCAATACGGTTATTAACTGTTAATTTTAGGAAGGAGTCACAACGAGATATAAAGTGCGATTGGTTACAGTAATTGCAATTCGGATGGTTTGCTGAGATCAAACTATTCGTTTTAGACTTACTTGATGAGTGGTTATCAGTCATCGGATTAGTTTTCTCAAGCTGCCTACATCGTTGATTTAAAAATGCGAATAACTTTTCTAGCTTAGGCAATTCATTAACATTGTGAGCTGTGTCCCACTCGCGTTCTGATGCTGCGTCTAATTTGGTGCAAATTAAATAGATTACTAAGTCATCCCAATGTTTTGTTGGTAGTTCTAATTGCTCTAAAGATCTCAAATGCCAATTCACATTAACGAGTAGCTCGCGTAACGATTTGTATGAGTCGCGTTTAACGTGATTTAAACTAAAGAGTGCGTGTATGTGATTGTGCACAATAAATTGTTTATTTTCAAATCGCTCATGTAGTAAATCCCAGGTCAGTAAATAGCTTTCATCAGATATAGAGACGGAATTTAAGATGCCTGCTCCCCTTTTAAACATATGTATATTCAAGTAATGTAGTTTTTAAACGTTACTTAATGATATATCCGAATCAATCATACTTTTAAAAAGGTCGCGGAAATGGTACCACTTATCGAATGATCCGTCAAATGACGGCAAATTAATAGCCGGTTTTGGTACCTTACTATATTGGCTTGGATCTTGTTGATTCGCTATAAGATTTATTTCGTGTTTATTTGCTGAATGTAATATGGTATGTGCTACCGAATGAGCCTCGAAAAATTTATCCTCGAAATCCTGAGTTCGTGCGCCGCCGTATTCTCGAGTAATACAGCAATTTGCGCATGAATATTGTTAAAATCGGTTAGAATGTCATCTAAGATCGGTAGATCGCAACGTTTCTAAATAACTAGTAAACCGTGTTAATCTGGACTTGATTGTCCCGCGCTTTCTATTTAACTGTTCGAGTTCTGACGCCATTAAACACAAATAGAGGAGCAATGAACTAAACAAATGATATGAAGAAAGGAAACGTAATCGGGCTTATGTCGAATCCGCACTGTCACTGTCAATTTCGTTGTTATGACAATACGATGGTTTCCTTTATTTTAGACAGTCTGTCTAAAATCCCCTCTTCCGATTTGCTCCGTCAAAATTTTTGATTTTCAATATCCGGCTCGAAGGACCATGTAAAATGTTGGGAATTTTGACTCTGGAAATAGTCTCCGTCCCCTTACGACGCTGGCGTTTCCACTTCTTCGTGCCGCGTGTCGGTGTTACAAATTGCAAAACGTCAACAACTATTTGAAATTGACAAAATCTCTCGAACTGACTTTTGCGAAAAAATGTTTGATTTACTAAACCAAAACGAAGATTTTTTATACAAAATTTGTTTTACCGATGACGCTACATTTTATTTAAACGGGAGTGTTAGTTCACAAAATTATAGGTATGATGGCTGATTTTATGTTTTTACAAAGTCATTGTAAATTATCCTTACAGATATTGGGCGCACAGAAACCTTCATATACAAAATTGTACACACGTACAATATAATGAAAAGGTTAATGTCTGGTTGGGCATAATAAATAATTGGTTGGCGCCTTTTTTATAAATTGTATTTTAAATTCTAATGCTTATTTGAGCCTTTTGCGAAACTCAATACTTCCTGGAATTCGGCAACTTGCAATACAAAATTGTTGGTATCAACACGACGGAGCTCCACCACATTCAACAGTGGAGAACAGAAGTAAGGAACTTCCTAAATGAAAATTTTCCTGATCGCTGGATTGGAAGATAGGATGGCCAGCAAGGTCCCCAGATTTAGCCCCAAATGATTTTTTCATTTGGGGTTACCTAAAATCAAAAGTATATACGCATATGCCAATATTAAATCAAATCAAATCAAATCAAATCAAATCAAATATATATTTAATTCCGTACAATACATAAAATGCGTAGAATACGTCAAATAAAGAATATAAACACAATAAAAAGCATTTTAAAAAACATTTAGACAAAACTGTACCATTTAAAACACATTAAAATTTCAAATTATAAAAGTCACTGACTGTATAAACAACACTTTCCGATAACAAATGATTGAGCTGTCGCTTAAAAAGTTTTAAAGTTAAGTTTCTAATAGATAGAGGCAGGTGATTGTATACTCTAATCATTTGTGATGTAATGCTTTTTGACACCATAGTCTTAGTAGTCTGAGGTAGCACTAGTTGGCAGTTTTTGCGACCGCGCGTGTTGTAGCTATGGTCGATTTCCTGATTTTTTAGAAGTTCGTAGTTCTCTTTAGCAAAACAGGCACACTCATATATGTATATACCCGGTAAAGTAAGTATAGAAAAGTTTTTAAAGGTATCTCGGCATGAAGCGTTCCTTTTCAGGTGGAAAATACTCCGTATGCAAGATTTTTGAAGGACAAAAATTCGTGATGCTTCCACCGAGTTTCCCCAGAAGATGATGCCATATCGAAGCCTTGAATGAACGTACGCATAATACGCGGATAAGCTGGCGTGCACATCCACGTATTGAGACACAATTCGCAGTGCATAGTTGAAAGATGATATTTTAGAGGCCAAATAGGAGACATGCGATTTCCAATTAAGCTGCGAATCCACTTTTAGCCCTAAAAAAGTTGTTTGCTCCATCCCGGTAAGTATAGTATTGTTATAAGTTATTTCTAATTTTTGTTTATAATGGCTGAAAAGTACAATTGATGTTTTCTGCATATTAAGTGACATACTGTTTGTGTTGAACCATTCTTCAAAACTAGACAGGGTTAGCTGGATATCGCTATGCAAATTTTCGTTATTTTTTATGATTACCGATGTATCATCCGCATAAAGTACTGTATTGTGTTTCACTAGAGTTGGAAGCTCGTTAACATACAGAAGAAATAAGAGTGGGTATTAACAACACAGGATTTGAAAACCAGAATAACAAAAGAATGCACTAATCTCAGACCATCACCAAATAAAATAACCAATTCTATACGAAATTTATATTATCGTTTAGGCTACTGTTTAGAACAAGAAGGCTAATAAAAAGTACCTACTTATATCTAATAACAACATTTATCATTTAATTCCTTCTGTATCAATAAATGACCTACTCTTTGTCTGTTTTTAGAGTTTAAACACATTTACATTTTTCCCTTACACAACACAGAAGGGTATTAAAAAAGTACTGCAATTTGAAACGCGAAAGGATATTTGACGTATTTCAATTGACACTAAAAAATAATTATTCTTGACACTAGGGTAGTATGTATAATGGGTTGCCTATCGTATAATGCTTTGACTCGATTATTTTAAAATGCAACATAGGGATATATTGCATAGTAAAATAATAGCACTGTATATGTATATAATTTGATTATTGCGATAATATATTTCAATGTACACATCTACCTACAATGTAGAGTATCTCGAAAATAGAAGTTGAACAAATCGCGCTTTTAGCGACACAAGATCAGCATAAAATCTGCACAAGACTATGACTACAAATATGGACCAAATTTGCGGACTCAGTCGACTGTGCATTAACTTTGCTTTGCTATGTATGTACATACACACATATACATATGTAGGTATGTTTATAAAGTGAATTTACTAACACAATAATAATATATTAAAAAAACACTAGACGGAATACAAAACACAAACATCTTTGAATAGTTTCGCAAGTCATAATACATATTACACTATGAAGTTTTGGTATTATATTATAGTATTACATATTACATCACATTTTGTATTATAAAACTGTTGTCCCCCCATACCAACTACTACTACTACTGCAATAGCGTAGCGTCATATTTAGGAAATAAATAGCCTTGCGAGGAATTACATGTAGTTTAATCAGTCAAGTGCTCACATAATCAAGCACATAAAATTAGCGACAATTGTGAAATACATATGATAAGTACTAGTACACAGTCATTCATAGAACAAGTAGATAGCAAGTTCTGCTTTTGGAATACAGTGTAGTTGTCACGTAAACTGTAAAACTACGATATTTAGGAAAGTATATTAATCAAAATAATGAACTCGTCGGAAGTATGCACATGTAAAGCAAAACAGAAAGTACCGCTTGCATCCAAAAATATAATTTATTCACCAAATGCACCTCAACCTGTAGGTCCTTATAGGTAAGTGATATTAATTTGTATATGTGTGTACACAAGCAACGTTAGTTTTACAAAAAAGAAATTGATATCATATTCATTTCACACCTACATATCTGTGATTGTATGTAATGAATAATGAAATTAATAGTATGACAATTCATAATGTCTGTACGGTCCGTTTCAAATTAAATTTTAATCGAGATTTTGTCTGCTGTTACACAGCTTGCTGATCTACAGTTCTTTTATAGATAGGGCAATTTCAAATGTTTATTGAATTCCATTTTATATAGAATTGAATTCCAATTCCAGACAATATACATACGTACTAACGGAATTGGTTAAAATACTGAGTAATTGCAATTATCACTTTGTTGTAACGTAAAGGGAAATTTATCAAAATACTTGAAAAATAGGGGAGCGCGGGGTAATGAGAGCCATTGGATAATGAGAGCCAACGTGTTATTTTAAAATTTTCGCCATACACCGAGCATTGGCAGTTACAAACGATAGGAAGCGCCATTAAAATGTTCCTAAAATCGACAGCGCTGCTGGCTGCTCTTCAGTTACGTTTAAGGTGTGTATTGAGATACGTCGATTTTTCGTGAAGTTCTAACAAACACGTTTCACAAAATTAATGATAACTTGTACTATTTTTTTTAATTGGATCGAAATTGTGGTATTGAACGAAACCTAGGAATGTATAGAATCGATTTACCTAGTTGTATGGTTTCTTTTAGTGCATTTAGTTTTTTTATTTATGAAATAAAAATGTGTAAACAAACAGGGTAATTGGGGCCATAATGGCTCTCATTACCCCATGGTGGCTTTTCTTGCTCTATATGCAATAAAAGGCGCTATGAGGCTCGTATTACCAGTGAGATAAGAGCACTATGGTATATCATCATGGTTTTGTAGTTATTATTTACAATTTTTTATCAGATGGTGAGAAATCGACAAAGAACAACCAATAAATCTTTATGGACCCTGGAAGATATGAGAAGGGCAGTTGATTTAGTAAATAATGGAACGTCCATTCACAAGGCCGCTACGGCCACCAAAATCCCTTATCAAACTCAACTCAAACTTTTTTATTATTTAAAAATCATGGTGGCTCCCATTACCCGATACGATAGGGCAATGGGAGCCAATCATAGGTTTTAGTTTTTTTTTCTCCTACCCATAATACTCCGACTATGGCTGAAAACTATTACCTACAATTTATTCTAAACATCTTACACTAAGTACATAAAAAAAAATTGTTGTCGTTGACGTTAGGGGTAATTTTTTATTGCAGATTCTTCTTAGGTGGCTCCAATTCCCCCGCGCTCTCCTATACTTTAAAGTTTATACGTTTTATCCGTTATGAAGTTATGACTTTCCAACTTTATTTTGAAACTTTATAATGGACTGGTAACTTTATAACTTTTCATCTTCACAATAAAGAACGTCTAGAAAAAACCGTGCTTGGTTGTTTCAGTATTTTATATTTCAAATTCAGTAATTATATGGCTCTGTTAGAACGAAAAAAACATTTTTTGTTTTGTCGCTATTTCTCTTATTTATTTATGTTTTATTTACTCGATAACGAACGAATGAAACAATATTATTATTAATTAAACTATTAATAGAATTTGCAATTGCACGTACCACAAAAAATGCTGGATACTTTTAATTTGTATTGGCGTAGTAAAAGTATAGTCTGTCCATGTCTCTAATGACCAGACTTATTAAATACTACCAGGATCTTCACAAAAGTAGTATAATATAGTAGTTCACTATACCAATTACATACTGTATAGTTTTTCTTAATAGTCTGTATGGTAAATCTCTTTGCGATAGACGTCTTAGTAGGTCAATTGGTACCAACACTGACAGTCTTCGTTGTTTCAATGTAGCGCATTCAAATATAACTGCCTCCTCCTTCTCGTTGCGTAGTCTGCAAGTAGGTTCATTTTTAGAGATGCCAATTCTACGCAGGTATTCCTTGCGTAGAAAATAGACAACCGTGTCCTGTTAACAACTCGACATTGTTCTAAGCTGCACTCGGTTAAGAACCAGCGCATCTGCTGCTAAATGCTAGTATGGCTGCCCCGTTGTTCCAGTGTATCTGGTTCTGGTTCAATTAATATTGTTGCAGAGCCTTTTCGTGCCAGCCTGTTTACTAATGCATTGCCTGGTATACCCTTATGTCGCGACACCCACACAACTAACTTTGTTATGTTTTGTCAGGATTTTTACGTTTTCCAGGCAGTCCCAATCTAGTTTTGAAGTTAGGACGGCAATGTTTTTAGGACCGCCTGACCATCCGATATGATATTTATTTATTTATTTATTCGGGCACATATTTCTATTATATTATTAGTATTTCCGATTGATGTATGGTAGCATATTACCCTAGTATCATATTATACAGTAGGCGCTCATTAATGTGAACATCCATTTATATGAACTATCCAGTAATGTGAACATATGAACCTATTATATTACAGGTTCTGTACTGTGAACCTGCCAACGATTCACTCTTTAGAGTGAACATATTTGAAACACATGTTATGGGCGAGCAGGTTGTTAAATTCGTCGATGCATCCATCTGTTATATCAGGTAGTGCGTTGTGCCAGTCTAACTGCTTAAAACAAACATACAATTCAATTTATGAATGTTTGCAGATGCGTTACAAAAAAAAACTGCATTCCGAATAGGTTTTTATTTATTTATTTGAAGTTAAAGTTGAACGAACATTCTCAACTTTAACATCAGACAAATAAATTAAAATCTAATTCTATATTAACCAAGTATAAGTACATGTTCCTGTGGTACTCACTGTATACACGCACTCCACGTATCGTAAATGTATCAGATTTTAACATGTAGACACACAGTGCTTGTTTAGATTTTATTATTTTAATAACTTAATTCTAATAACTTTTAAAATGTAACCCATGCAAATTTAAAACAGAAGATAATTGTGAGTATACTTTCAATTGTTATAACGACCCATATTCATTAACTACTATCGCTTAGTGTAGCATGCTACTGAAAAAGTTATAAATAAATAACAAAATATTCAGCTATTGAATAATTAATTGTTTCATTTTTTACCCAACAGACCGATTCCCCCGTCATTTTTAAACATTGTATATACATAATATATCACTATTACTATTATTTTAAGTTATTTCACTTACTATGAATCGGTCTTGTTTTTATTAGTTCACATTATCGAGCGGCTACTGTATTACTTATGATTCAAGGTTTCGCCATATATATTTGCTCCGGAACCTATCGTTCTTTTTGATCTATCTGCGTACCTATCAGCTAAGGGTTCGGATTCAATTTTTTTGTTTTACTCTTCACTCAATCTAGGGCAACATTGTGAATCATTGTGTCACGTCCAAGATTTCAAAGATAGGATTAGTGATCTTGGTCGTTATTCTTGTCTGCCCCGAGGTATTTTGGGTTCTCAGTTTCCACTAAATTTTAGTCTATGTGCCCTCATTTTTGCCTGCCTTTTTATGTAAATATCCAAAGGGGTCAGTTTTACCACGGTCTCCTTAGTATCTGTTGGTGTGCTTTTTGAGGCACCAGTAATATACCGGCAAGGTATCCTCTGTACCTTTCCAAGTTTTATAATTGCTTGCGCGTACCTGAAGTTCACCATATCAGGGAGCCAAAGGTTAGCCTGCATGTTACTAATGCCGTGTACAGCCACTATATAATACGTGGTTTTAATCCCCCATATTTCCCAATTAGTGCTGGTTTGCACTTGCACATCATCTGTTTCAGATGTTTATTCCATGTAAACTTCGAGTTAAGTATTGCAGTATGATTTGCATACTCCTGAGTATAGTAGCCTGCTGTGTTTAAGGTTATAAGCAGTTCGTCAAGGACAAAATCCCATAGTAGGGGCACGTTTGATGGCAGCTCTTCTCATTGACTTAAAGGAGGTATTATCAATTGCTCCTTCTATGTCCAGAAATACTACGAGAGCAATCTACTGATTGTTGATAGATGCTTTTACTCGCGATACAAGTTGGTGTGGGACACTGTAACATGATTTTCCTGACTGGTAAGCATGTTGATTAGGGTGTAGCAGCCTCTGTAGTAGAGAAGTTTTTCTAATGAATTTTTCCAGCAGTTAATATAATAAGTATAAATAAAGATGATGTTATGAGTTGGTATGCTTTAGCCTCAGTGCACGAGGGTCTCCCAGGTTTGGGTATAAAAGCTCTATTCTTAAAAGAATTGATAGCCCATACTACTCTACCGTATGTATTAACGGTTTGATTTCCAGTGTTTGTAAAATCTACCACGGGCTTCTTTATAGTCCCAAGAAGGTCAATCTGATATTTTTCTAGAAGTTTGTGGTGTTTTACCGCTTCAGATGCAGTTTCTACATCTTCACAAAACTTCCTCCATAATTTCTTCTTAACCTTTTTTAAAACTTGATTGTAATAAGTGAGTATGTTCCTATAGTTTTCCCACTCATCTGTCCTTTTCGCTTTGTTAAAAAGTTTGCGGGGTTTTCGTCTGTGAAAAGTCTTCGTTCCACCACACACACACATACATACTCCAATAATATCATGAATTATTTCTTATATTAACATCGTCTTGTATTGTATCAGTACTTGCTCTTTCCGAAATAATATTACCCGAGCATAGATCACTTATGACTTATTATATTTCGATTTTTTTCAAAGTAGTTCCTTTAGTTAAAAGCAACTTAATATTTAAAAATCCGTTACAAAACATTTATAATTATGTGGTTATACAAGTATAAATTAGAATTGTTCATCCCACTGCTATATAGTAAATTTTGCCATCGTTACCAGCGCTTGACCTGTTCTTGGGCATTTATTGTACTGTTTGCTAAGAAACTATTTACTTTATTCTCAACATATAAATTAAAACATATGCAACTTGTTACAGTCAGGCGGTTGTTTTTGACAAAACAGTGTACGTGTCAGGATGTCTAGGTTTGAATAAAGACACCATGAAATTAGTGGATGGCGGGGCTGCTGCTGAAGCTAGACAGGCATTAACATCATTAGGCCACATTTTGCAGGCCGCAGGAACAACTTACGCCAACGTTTTGAAAACGACAGTATTTTTAGAAGATATAACCGATTTCGCCTCAGTAAATGAAGTATACAGAGAATGTAAAAATTTTTCAATTTAGTAGAAATAATGTTAGTAAATATGTATTCATTTACAGTTTTTCTCAAAGAGTGCCCAGCAAGATCCTGTTACCAAGTAGCCAAATTGCCATTGGGAGCAAAAGTTGAAGTAGAAGCGATTGCAGGAATAGGAAGTAACTAATAAAACCGCAATTATTGTATTTTTACAATTATATCCCATACATTGTATTTAAAATTGCTTAAGTGTTTTTCTTATCCCCAAGTGGTACACAACATTGCATTTGTATCCATGTTATACAAATCGAACATAAGTATAGGTGCTTGTTTTTGATATTATAAGTAAAAGATGATGTTGAGTAAATATTTCAATTTGAATATCTAAATTATTATTAAATATATTAATCACATTTATTTTATGTTTTGAAATTAGCAATATTTAGGTATACCTTTTGTAACATTTTGATTAAAATATCAGTGATGGACTAATAAATGTTTCTAAACAGTCTGCTGCAAACAGAACTCTAAACTCTACATAACTGCTAATATACATACATACATACATATATGGTATACATACATACCTACTTACTACTTATGCTAATAAAAAATCATTTTTCTCTAAAACTTACTGAAAGCTTGGCGTGCTCGATCTAATTTCACAGTAGCTCCCTCAAGCCGTTTACCTTCCATAATACTCAAGTGGATGCGTTATATCAAATCTCATGCCTTCTAGTGTCGAAAAGTTTTAGAGGTGCTGGTATTATTGTATGAGCGGCGTTTAGGAAAGTTACGAAAGTGAGATAGATGTATGTGCGAATGAATGCCCAAAAATACAAACATATTTTAAAGGAACACCTTCTGCCTTTTATCATCATAACCGCAGACGATGATCATATTCCAACAAGGTAACGGAGCCATACACAATGCAAATAATTGACGAGCACGCTCTGTATAATCTAAAAGCGTGGTTTTAGCGCAATGAAATTTGGTATAAAAATAGTACTATACCAGTATATGCGCAAAGCGCTGTAACCCTGCCAAGACGGTATGCTTCCCCCGCTAGCGGTACGTACCATCGCTACACGACGAGGCATGGAGTCATTAAGTCATCGTATGGCAAAGGAAGGGATGGCTAACCATGCGGCCGCCTCAACTCGCCTATATAGCTGCTCAATGAAGTCTCCGACCGATCATATCCCAGACATATTCGATGGGATTCAGACCCGGAGAACGAGCTGGCCATGAGGCATTCGTACACGGTGCTTTTCCATAAAGGCATGTACTAC
>SMLS01053629.1:0-14061 GCA_004785975.1 Popillia japonica
CACCCTGTATATTTTCAATTAATTTTATTCAATTAATTGTCCCTAATGTACTTACACAACCCTTGGTAAAAAAATTAAAATACTTTATCGTTTTGCGAATATAAACCGACGGGAAGGTGGTGCATCACCCTGTATACAGGTCGACCAAAATCTCGTGATAGTTGCGCTTTAGTCTAGCAGCTCCTACTGAATTTTGCCCCTCACTTAGGTTTTCCTCAGCAAATATACATAGACTTCTATTTCTGCTTAAGACAACTTGCTTTGTTATAAAGATTATAAAGTATACATCAGATTTTCTTACATTATCACCACAGTTCAACAAAATAAGGTTGCGTGGACATGCTCCTTTATTTTGGTCTTATCCTTTGGATATGTGTATCAAACTCTTGCTTCCAACAATCTGACCTTTAGCAACTACACCTCTATTTAAGACCATTTGATTTATTTCAAGGTCATAGAGTCTTAGATTTCTTCAGATTATTGTTTTGAAATTTTCATTAGCAGCCCCTAGAGTTTTCATAACTCTGGTCTTCCTCAGAAATGATATCTCTGCTATATATAGATAATATTATATCTTTTGTTACAAGATTATATAAACCCTAAATTCTCTTACATTATCTGCATATGGCGAACATGTAGTTCACTGTTCATATCGAACGATTTCTTAAGACGCAGCAATATTAACTGCTTTGACCTAACCAATCTTTTCTAATTCTGCCTTTAAAAAATTTGGCTTTTCTGTTTTGCTGCATGTAATGTTTATATGTATTTAGAGGAGTATTTCATGTACGACCAAAAATTCAGGCCAAAAAGTTTTCATCTAACTTTTTGACTACAAAATTTTTAAATGTGTTTGACATTTTTCATTCTATTGCCTTTTGTTTCTTGAAAACGCAGAACAGTCATTTTATTGTACTCTTCTCATAATATCAAAATCAATTTGATTCGCCCAATGATGTTGCTTCCATTAGGAGCCACAAAGATCTGCATGCGATTTCTAAATCTGTGAAAACCTGGTTTTCCTTACGACGACTAAAAGAAAGCTTTGCGTGTTTGCCTTCACAACAAATTTCGTATACCATATTTCGAGCTTAGTTTCACTCGCAATGCATGCAATCCACTATTCCACATTCATCCTTCTATTTTCATTTTTTAACACAGTACATATTTTCAGTTATAATATCACAAGAGCATAGAAAATAATCGATTATATTTCCGAGTCACGAGACGTATTCTGCGAAACACCATGAGAGCGTAGCTCGAGTGGTGTTTTAAGGATATACGTTGAGTGAAGAGGTTATATAATGGATTATTTTCGTTTGCTCGAGTGATATTCGTTACGATTATAGTATAAAGAATTAACTAATGAAAAATTAACTGTTTCCAAACATATTTATGTGTTTTAGCGGTATTTTGCGGTGTCAAATCTTCAATTTCTTTATCTGTTACGGTCCCTGAGTTTATACCAAAGCGTTCCATGTCGAAAAACTTAAAAAAAACATTATGAAAATTCCTGAATATATTTTTGACGTTTATGAACAAACTTCAAAACACTTGTAACCATGACAAAATTCATATTATTCGAGGAAGCGAAACACCAAAACGGTTATATCACGTCGCCGTCGTCAAGAGTATATTCACTTATCAATACATGGTAACTATGTAAAATTTGTAATTGCTACTGGCTAAATTTCACATGAGTTGTATAATCTGTGAAATTACATTTGCTCTCGCAAAACCGATACATCTTTTGGACTTATTAGCCCTATCTAGTGTCTCTGTTATAGGTCAGCCATTGCCACACAATATTGCTATTTAGCCAGTCGCTGTAGTGCTACGAAACCCATCAAGTATTGTCAAATTTCCACATGATCACACGTACAATCGGTTAGATAGTGCAGTCTCTATAGTCTTAATTGTAAACCAAATACATTAGTTCGTTAGGTCGTCCCATTTGCCCTGTCCATTCTACACCTCCATTATTTCCGTTTTGTCACTTTATTCGTATGTGAAGTAGTAAATATCTCGATTTGTTTGTGTTCTGTTGTGACAAAATGAATTTACGATCATTTTTTTACAGCCGTAGAAACCGATCCAAACCGTGCTCCAGACTGTGACCCAGTTCAATGCGTTCTCCCGGATTGCTTCTGCTCAGCAGACGGTACACGAATCCCAGGCCAACTAGAACCAGCAAACGTTCCACAAATGGTGACGCTAACATTCAATGGAGCAATCAACGTTGATAACATCGACTTATATGAAGACATTTTCAATGGATTACGCGTGAATCCGAATGGGTGCCAAATCAGGGGTACCTACTTCGTATCTCATAAATACACGAATTACTCGGCTGTACAAGATTTACATAGAAAAGGGCATGAAATAGGGGTATTTTCTCTGACACACAAAGATGATCCAAATTATTGGAGTCACGGAACTTACGACGATTGGCTAGCTGAGATCGCTGGAGCACGCTTAATTACAGAGAGATTCGCTAATATCACAGACACTTCGATAATCGGGATGAGAGCTCCGTACTTGAGGGTGGGCGGCAATAATCAATTTCAAATGATGACGGATCAGTATTTTGTGTACGATGCTTCCATAACAGCTTCATTAGGTCGTGTTCCGATTTGGCCTTACACCTTATACTTCAGAATGCCGCATAAATGTAACGGAAACGCTCATAATTGTCCGAGTAGGAGCCATCCGATTTGGGAAATGGTGATGAACGAATTAGATCGACGTGATGACCCGACCTTCGATGAATCCTTACCAGGTTGTCACATGGTAGATTCCTGTACGAACATCCAAAGCGGCGAGCAATTTGCTCAATTGTTGAGACACAATTTCAACCGCCACTTTAATACTAATCGTGCTCCGTTAGGGTTACATTTCCATGCATCTTGGTTGAAGAGTAAGAAAGAGTATAAAGAAGAATTAATCAAATTTATCGAAGAAATGTTGGCAAGGAATGATGTGTATTTCGTCACGATGTTGCAGGTAATACAGTGGATGCAAAATCCAACTGAGATAAATAGTCTTCGCGATTTTCAAGAATGGAAGGAGAAATGCGACATTAAAGGGCAACCGTATTGCTCTTTGCCAAACTCTTGCCCATTAACAACTAGGGAATTGCCAGGAGAAACGTTAAGATTATTCACTTGTATGGAGTGTCCTAATAATTATCCGTGGATCCTTGATCCAACTGGAGATGGCTTTTCTGTGAAATAAATCTACGAAAAGTTTAAGTTCACACACGCACAGTTATTCATATCACAAAGACAGTAAATTTTAGTAACATATTTATAAGTGGTTAAGTACTGTACATATATCTATATAGTGAGCACTTAAAGTATTTCCTGTAAGTAAGTATGCAATACATACATATACGTAGATGTGTGTATTGATCTTTCATTCCTATTACGGTTTAGTACTGAAAATCTCATATATGAATCGTTTCTATGTACTTTTATCATAGGTGTATTCAATAAAGAAATTAATACAAATAACTAATTAGCATTTTTTTCTGTAATATCCCACTAATAAGCTTTTCACTTTGCTGCGTTTGGAGTTATAGTTAGGAATTATACAGTAATAGCTAAATATATTTTGAGACGCAACCAAACTAAAGAGGATAGAGTTGGCAACACTGTATTTATAAATACTCACGGTCCTTATGTAAATACTAGACTATGACTGTCAGTTGCGTCGCTGCTGCCATAAAACAAACGTGGTAGATACCTTTTATCATGGTACCTAATATAAACTTATCAAGTGAACAACAACGTCATGAACGATTGCTCGCATTTGGTGATAAAAGTCCTTCACATGCAACTGTGTTTGCCTACTATCGCGAATTAAAAACAGGACAGATATCGCTTCATGATGAAGTACGTGCTGGTCGGCCTTATTTTTCAGTTGCCGCTGGAAATACTGAGGATGAGACGTATAATCGACGAAGATCGAAGAGGTCCGAGTCCGTGCGTTTCCTCATGGCCCTAACGTGTTGATTGTAAATACCGATATGGATATACCGGGTTCCTTTTTTATTGTTAGACATACCCCCTATGTGTAACATTAAAAAATAATTGTCAATGCATTGGCAGAATAGAAGGCAACCAGTCATGCACTCATGTGTTGACGTATGAGAACCGCGCGTGTGTTAGTTTAAGGGATTTACCAACTATACTTTTTTTGACATACATGCAATTCGTGTATTAGAAAACTATTGAATTTAAGCGCTAAAGGATATGACAATCTGATTTTAATGTTATGGTTATTTGTTGTGCGCTGATAACCGCTTCTTTTTCGCGCGCTATTAAACGGGCACTACTAGACATGAGGTGGGGATAACCGGTCAGTAGTCACGTTCATTTTACAACCGGAATGTACGGCTACTCGCGAAAATTCGCCAGGAAAAACTAGGTTACCTTTTTAACAAAGAAAGTGCTAAATGTTAACAATAAACTAAAACAAAATAACAATGAAAAAGATGGAATTTAAGTTCATAATAAATTTTCGAAGTTTCCTGCTTATTGTCTGTCAAGGCAATAACCAAGGCGATCTTGAAAGCAACGCAGGGTGTTATGAATAAATTCTGGGTTTATCCCGTTACACGCAGTACGTATACGGTCTTTCAATTCGTCCAAGTTACGTATTTGAACATTGTTGTAAATTTTACTTTTCAGGTAACCCCAAAGAAAGTAATCGCTAGGAGACAAATCAGCTGATCTTGGAGGCCATGGTACAGGCCCAATTCTGGCAATCCAGCGTCTTGGGAACGTATTATTTAAAAACTCGTCTCGTAATAGATTGAGAAATTTTACAGCAGTGAGGTTACCGTCAATAAAAAATGGGCCAACAAGTTTTTCTCTTATTATTCCAACCCAGACATTAACTTTTTGAGGATATTGTGTTCGGGTCAGGTTTTGAGAGTGAGGATTTGTACGGGACCAATATCTGATGGATTAATGGAAACAAAATTTAGTGTTTTTTAACGGATGAATGTGGGGTACAAATCGGAAGTTTTGAGAGTTGACTTCACCATTTAAAGTAAATGTAGCTTCATCAGTAAATGTTATTTTATTTAAAATTTCTTCATTTTCATTTAAAGTGTTGAACATCACAAAAATCAGTTCGCATTATTTTATCTTCCTCGAAAAGCTCTTGATGGTTTTGTATTTTATACGGTTTATATTTGAATTCTTTCAGGGTTTTATACACCGAACTGTATGAACCGAAATGCCTAGCTACATATATGAGTGATCCTACAGGCCGTTCCTCTACATAACATAGGATATTTAGCTTCATGAGCTCTGTTAAAACATGATTGAATTTGTTCATTGTTTAAATAAATTATTATTAATTTTCAATACAATGTATTTAAAATACGTGTATAAAAATTGTGAAATATTTGACATAAAAATATGTTTTCTTTATTCCATGGTAACGATTTAAGAATTACATCTAAAGCCTGTTTGACACGACGTTAAATTTACGCAAAAATGGAATAAATTTTCTAACAAATTTACAAAAGAATTTATGATTTTCTGTTTGCAACGTACACCAAATTTTTAACACAATTTTTACTTGCACATGCGTATTAAAGAGTAGTTGGTGTTTACATATTGATGTAATCAAACTAAAATTTGACGTATATAGTAGACTTTGAGGATATTTCAATTTAACAGTAATACTACTATCACAATTACATTGTAATTGATTGTAATAGTAATACTTGATCCTTTGACCACAACATTATTAGTTATTGGAGGTTATGTTTGTATCTGTTGATATCTTCATCAATGGAACAATGTGCGCAGTTTTATCGCGCATATTTACTGATACATTTAGGACAGGTTCTAAATAATTTACGAATAAATTTAGTAGTAAATTTCTTTACATAATTTTCTGTTTGCAACGTGTCATATCATTTATTCGTAATTGTCTAGTAAATTTGTGCGTAAATTTAACGTGTCAAACAGGCTTATGTATGTATTTTTGTTTTTGATGTACAACTGGTTGCCTACCATGCTGCTAATGGATTGACAATTATCTTTTTATGATTAAACATAGGGGAGATGCATATGTATGTGTAATAATAAAAAAAGAACCCGGTATAATTGAAGAAGGATGCACATATACATACATTGTCAGTTATGAAAGTGTTGATCGCGTCACATGACCATATTTATTTACGTCGATTGGTTAGTTAGGTTCTGAGTTATGCTTTTAAGAACGTGTTCGTGTACTACATATAAAGAACACTTATGAATGTATCAGAGATTGATATTTTTAGGATTGTCTATATAATTTTTGCGCGCCATGACAGTGACATGAGAAAACGCACTATTCCTATGAAGAGATTAAGGCAACTCTTGCTGTTGGATCCGCAATAATCAATTCAATTTGACATGATCATCTTTGGGTGAAAAAAACTGTTACACCCTCGCGTGTGCTAAGTGCTTCATAATTATACAAGCTTAAAAATTTCCTAAAAGCAGCGAACTTGTGTGGATTAACATAGATTCATCTACATCAACAATAGCCAAAAAGCTGCCAAGAAAGTTCTGTGTGCAAGTTAGTAAATGCAACCAAACTGAAAAACATTTATCTGCAGTTCTTGAGTTAGTCAACATTATTTGCGGGTTGTCACTACATATAATTATCCAGATAGTTTTTCCACTTGTTAGGTCAATGATAACACTTGCAATTCTAACAAAAGTCAAAGTTATTCCAAAACCTTTACAAAATTTATAATCTTATTATCCAGATAGTTTTTCCACTTTTAGGTCAATGATAACACGCAATTCTAATTCATTGACCTAAAAGTGGAAAAACTATCTGGATAATAAGATAAGTTAAAAGGTCATAAAAATACATATAAAAATTTATAATCTGGTTTTCGTAACAACTTCTTCAGTGGAATAAAATTGACATTTATTTAGTGTCAAAATATAAATAAATAACTAGCCATGCCTATCAACTAAATTATGTACAGACAAAGAAATTCAGTGATATATAGGATTATGTTTACAATATATTGGACAATTTAAGATATTTTGAAATGTAAATTTATAATCATAACACTAATGTTCCTTATATCAATGTATTTTTTTGTCAAGCTCTAACAATTCTGTTCGAGGACTAGGGAAAAACATGGCAAAAAAACCTAGTCAAGAGCTTAATTTTATAAAATTCAGGCGTGATTAGGTGATTACATTATTATAAAAATACATATATTAACTACATATAATGCAGCGTCATGCACAGCAAGCAGTTCTATTCGTTTTGGGCATGTGTGATTTCTCGTTGTTCTTTAACCTAAAGATCGTTGTGGAAATTTCGGTTACAGAAATGCATTGATTCTGGAGGTGATTATTTTCTACATAAATAAAATCATTTTCGTAAAAAGACTTGTAGTTTCCTTGTATAGATAGTGGTTAGTTTAAGTTGACTCCTGTTCTTTTACTTTCTATCTAGCGCTAGTCACCTAATGTGCTTCAGGATTGAACAAAATTTGATTACAGTTCAGCAGCACAAATTAGTATAAAATAAACTAACCACCAGGTTAGTGGTTAGTTTATTTTATACTAATTTGTCGAGAACTTTCTAGTGACGACTCAAATTTGAGTTGCCTCTGGAAGTAGATAAATGTATTTCACCTATCAACTTAATAACGTAAATGTTTATAAACTAACTCCATGTTTTGTTGGCTATTTTGTCTACAGTATCAACATATTTTACTTTGATAAGGCGACTCAATTTTGAGTTACCGTACCAGTTTTGCTGTATAAATGTTTGGAGGATGACTCCCTCTTGAGTTACCTCCTGGTGCAATAACAATACTTACCGTTCTATTGCAGAAACTAAAATGATTACTGTGGAAGTTTCTTTGACAATTTTGTCTATATTTCCAAAATTTATAATCTTTAAAATGTATAGGCGACGCTATTTTGAGTTACCTACCTTACTAGTTCTTTTGTGCTAACTTCATTTTGAGTTATCTCCTGGTACAGTTAAAATACTTAACATTCTATTTGTAGAAATTAACGTTTATTTCTGTTGAGGTTTTGTTGGTTATTTTGTTTGTAGTAAGTACTAAATATTTATAACCTTTAAAATGTTCTAAATCTTTTGGAGGATGACTCCCTTTTGCGTTATCTCCTGGTACAAATTAAAATGATATATGTATGTATGTGGAGGTACTGTCAGTTATCTTATTTATAATACCAAGAATTTATAACCTCTAATATGTTCGATTTTGATAAGGCGACTCCATTTTGAGTTAGAGTAGACTCAAATAGAGAAGTACATATGTCGTCATCATTAGCTGTGCAAGCAAAATGTATCAGTAGTGTCGGTAGTTTAAACAAATAAAGGTGCTTAAAATGATAAAAATAAAACGAAAAATTTCATGAATGTTAACTTATGGAAATTAATAAATTTTCTTTTTCTCGTAGCGATAGTAACGATAACGTGTCTTAGGTGACAGATTACAATAACCACAACGTCAATAATAACTACGATCATCACAACAATTACAGACGCTATTTTATAGCATGCTACTGAGCTGATACCCTTCCTCCCCTATTTTTCTAATACCGCGTAATAATAGACTCGACCGATGAAAATTACTCCTTTGCGCCGATGACTACATATATGTAGGTACTTCTCTAATTGTGTCTACTCTACCTTACAAATTGTTTCATGTGAATGTTTAGGAGGAGGACTAATGGAGTCAAAATGGTTTGAGTTAGATACCTCATCTCTCTCAAATTAAAAAGTGATATCTGTGAAGGTATTATGGGTTATCTTAAGACGACTCTATTTTGAGTTACCTTGCCTCTCATGCCCTATTAATATTAATTCTGCTATTTCGAAAGAGTCACTTGATCTGGCTAGCACATTGCACAAGCTACACTTTTTAAATCTCAATTTTGAATTGTGTTCCATTTATTAAATCAAACACCCCAGTGACTTTTCAGTACAGAGTGAAAATTTATTTTTCTTATGTTACACAACACGACTTAAAACTAATGATCAAAGGTAGATAGCGCTGGAAGTATCATAACTTTTTGATATATATTCTAACACCATTGAGTGAATTAGTGATGTGGTAAACTGGTGGTTTTGATTCCTTCGGGTTAAAATTTAAATTGAGGGAATCAATTGTGTGATGCATTTATCGTGCTGTCAATGTAAATATAACATAAATCGACGAGATAAGGTACGTGTGCTATTCATTCTTTTTTTTTTACTAACACAAACTAGACAGTGGAGTTCACTGCAATTTTTAAACACGCCAGTAATTTAAACTGTCAGTCCTAAGCCTGGATAAAGTATGAAGGAAAATTGCAGATCTGTTGTAACCAAAGGTAGCAAGCTATATTTTCACTTCTTGTTCTCCTGTAATTTTAATGGAATCTAACCTAACATTTAATTTCTAATGTATCAAGTTATAATCTTCCCAGAGTATGTTTCTTTATGCCAGTATGAGATATGTCCACATCGCTCAAATTACGTGGTGCCATACCTATATAAATTTATTCCATAATTTAATACTATGAAATTCTGCTAAAGTTCGTGAACATCGTCCAATCCGTTCCTAATGCAAACTGTCACTTTCTTTGACATACCAATGACAGTTGGACAATTTTTATGGTTCAATAACATTAATTATAATAATAAATAAATATTAAATAATAGTGATATTAAACGAGGGATGAACTGGGTTTGCAATATTTTTCTGATTTAGTCGCCGCTGGTATTTTTATTGCAAGATCACAATATCAAAAGTGAGCAAGATCACAATATCAAAAGTGAGATTACTTTTCCTTTTATCCATCTATATGTCGATATCTGAAGTATTGACCGACCGAATCATATCTGGAAGTGATGCTAAGGTTGGAGATTATCCATTTATGGTTTCTATACATTGCAAAACATGGAATAAGTATAAACACATTTGTGGTGGAAGTTACATTCACGCAGATTGGGTATTAACTGCGGCTCATTGTTTAACCCGTCCAAAATGGGTCAAGTATCGTTTATACATAGGAACTCTTTACTATGCTCCACCGGACTATAATGAAAGACAAGGTACAACACGCATACCTCACGCGGATTTTGTTTTATCACCTGCACCAAGAAATGATATTGGTATAATCAAGTTAAGTTACCCATTTGGGGATGAAAGTAACTTGGCAGTTATCGGTCTAAATTTCACATATACGGCGAAAACAAATGTATTAGCATTAGGTTTCGGGGCTACGCAAATGCAAGATAGTAAAGAAGTTATAACACCCCCAATTGTATTACAGAAACTAAACACTACAATAAAGCAACATATGCCCAATTCTGATCACAGAACTTTTTTTATTGGAGATTATAAAAATAATGTGTGCTATGGTGATTCTGGAGGCCCAGTCTTGTATAACGGAACTTTGATTGGTGTTATCAGTAGCATAGGACTGCGGAGGAGTTGTGAAGCAAATTACGCGAGAATAGTAAAAGTCGTCGAATACCATAATTGGATCGAATTTGCTATAAACAGTAGTACTTATTCACCAGCTATTGACCCAACTATATTATATATGTCATTGGTTTATTCCCAATACAATGTTTTAATTTTATTTTAATAAAGTTAAGTTGGAAATGTATGTATTTTTAGTGAATAAAATGAAAAAATTGAGAAGTTAGAACTTTTCTGTTATTTTTTTTCCAGTGCAAAGGTAATGCCTAAGAATTATTATGGAAGTTTCTCATAATGTGTCTGCGTAGTCATCACGTGTCTGTGAGACATGTTGCTCTAATCTTTTTTTTTCTAGGATCTTCCGGATGAAGGATGCCGGAGTTCTGTTTGTAGGTTTGAGGGCTATCGCAAATGTCGATGAAGAATCCAAAATTTGATTTATATAGCGGATTTGTTCTCAGAGCCAGGGCATGACCTTGCTGTTTATTCAGATTACATAGCATTTTTTTTCTCGCACACCAAAGTGCTCATATAAACACATAGCTGTTACGCTGTGTTTATGCTGCGAGCTTGATTGTGACTCGACGTGAGCTGTCGCAATTTTAACATAAATGCTATTAAAAATGGGTTAAAACAGTACTAAAAATATGATGATGATGATGCAGATCGTGCTATGGATCCAGAGCATAGATAAGAGATTCCGTTAGTGAACCGTTAAGACAGATGCAGACTTCTGACAAATCAAGCAACCAATACAGCAGAAGGTGCAACTAGCATCTACAAAATTATGAAATAATAGGACATCTTCCACGACTTGAGTCTGTAACGTCATGTAACGGGTGTTCTTGGTGAACTTAGTCAATGGTTCACTACAAACAGTACATCCCACTCTTCATGTGATCCTAATTTAAACATATCTCTGAATGACTCGCCATTGATATGTTATTAGCAGTCTTCGTTATTCTTAGGTTGGCCGTTGGATGAGTATCTCAGTTGGAGTGATAATGATGACTAATACTGAAGAAACTAGATATTGTCTATTGTAAATGTGTGCGAATAGCGCATTTATCGCAGAAAGGCACATTATTCGTTGCCTAGCTAATATCGGAGGTTTTGTCGGCCGTACCATCTGTAGTAAAATAATTGCGAATATAAGTTTCGAATGTGTATACAACTAAACCTACACCGTCAGCATACATTGTGATTTGTAATTATTGATTTTCTTTACTATTTTAATGTGTGTTATTGTTTTTGGCATTATCTTTATATTGTACAAAAAATGCATTTACATAGAAATAGAAATCACTTTTTGAGAGACTCCGACAATAATAAAATTGAGTTTATCATGCAGGGTACCCAAGTCACAGGGCATTAGATTATTCAACTTACTTCCACAGAACCTATAAAACTAGAATAACGTTAATATATTTATAAGCTCTTTAAAGAGTTGTACCTATTGCTCGAATTCTGTCTACTCTACACAGGGGTTGCTTAGTAGAACGACTGTTACTTTATTGACATTTCAGCACAAAACGTTGTTGGGAAGCAGATAGAAAATTTAAGATTAGGTATATATACATATACCTATTATAAAAATTATCTAAATCAGTAATAAAATGAAAATAGTTAGAGATGACGGGACCTGCAACGCACAGATATTTCTAAGACAACTGTTTTGAAGTGACTAATAACACAGAATAAAGAGAACGGACAATAACGTCAAATCCTTTGTTCTTTCAGGTTATGATTTAGATGACCTTGAATAGGCTCCGCCATGACTTGAATATGTTTGGCACGAATTTCACTGTATTTGTCCCAAAAAAATTCTATGATTCTAATCATACGCAAAGTAAGTTCCAAAGTCTATTTAACAGATGTCCGCACGAACGTTAAATAATAAAAATGTTCAAAAAACAAATAAATTATCTACGTAAAGATTCCGCTATTGCGTAAAGTTCAAAATAAATTAAAAAAAGGGTGTTCATTATCTGACAAATTATTACAAACATTGATACTCTAACCTCTAACGCACACCAATAACAAAGACGGCTATATTTTCTAGAGGGTACATCCAGCATCATTCTCAACTTCCGGGAAACGTGATGACTCGTAATTGCCCTTTCTGGTTTATTCTGTGCTAATAATTACCCACAGTGTTTTCAATTTTTTCACGCGCTTTACGCAAATGTACCTAAGACCTTTATTTAGGTCGCTCAAAATCGCAAAAATAGTTTTGAGATTCACGATATCCGATATCCATAGTAGAGCGCGAAAAGCCATATGCCAAGTGGAAATTTCATGTAAAATCACCATAAACATTAATGTGTAGTAATACCGGTACCTACAGGTTATCAGATCTGTTATAAAGTTGCAATTTCACGAATAATTTCATGCGATATGCAGTGGTGGGTCTTATGTAATTACTTCGTTTACGTATGTTGTAATTTGACAGCTATTACTAATCGTGACATGATGCTAATTAGCAACATTGCTCTCAATGCCTCACTACACTATAAAAGAAGCAGTAAAATCAAGTAAAATAATCACACGAAAGAAAAATATACCACACTGCTGAATTATTCGATTTCAATACAAATAATATTAGCTGACAGTTCCGAACTGAATATCACCAACATCACCAATTACAAAACTTAAAATGTGGACCAATCGGGCTGCCAACTTAATAAATTACTTTTTGTAGAAGAAAATCTCTATAACGAATATTTGCGAATAAAAGAATGAAAATTTATCGCAACCTAAACAATTTGAAATCGGCCAATTTGCAATAGAATGTGGTTCCATCAGTGAAATACAGAGTGGTAACACTGTATCCCCAGACCCCGGCAAGTTATAGAGGAGCAGGAAGAGCAATGAGCCACATATCATGTCCACCATGTCTACTACGAAATTTGCCTGGTCGCACGCACTTTTTATTCTATATTTAACTTTTGGCTTCATCTATACTTCATTTTAAGAACTAATCTTTACAATCAAAACTCACGTGACCTCTGACGTAAGATGTATGTGTACGTAAATGATGTTACGGAAATAAACATTCCTAACTTTATAACCAGAAAGTCGCAAAATAATATATGTAAAAACGGAAACTATTGTCAACACTTTATTGTAATTATTTTGTCAAAATTAATTGTCAATATGTAATAGCATATTATGACACTAATAGTGCATAATCGAACTTTTAAAGCACGAGTAACGAGTTTAAAGCCACGTCGCGACGCGAAGCGGAGTGGCTTTAACGTTACGAGTGCTTTAAAAGCTAATTATGCACTGTGTCATACGATATTTTTTAGTATAAATGCAACAATAATTTTAACTAGAAGAAATCAAATCAATAATTTCAATACATTTTATCGAGTGATATATGTCATTTGACATTTCACTTAATTATTAAACATCATTGTTGTATTAATAATGTCGACAGAAATTCAAAAACTAGCTGCTGAAGCTGAATTAAGTTTAATACCTGCAAAGTCCAAATAATAATTCAAATCAATAATCAATAATTCCAATACATATTATCATTGATAACTTGATGATTCACTTTTATGGAGAACTTTCGTACC